>JAEMON010000003.1:16746875-16758356 GCA_030264115.1 Lygus lineolaris | reverse complement strand
GAATCCAAAAATCGAATAGAAAAAAATCCGTTCGTCCGCCGTCCGTGTTTGGCGGATGGATGAATAAAGCAATTTGGTTGGTGGCAGTGGGGAGAGGAGGGTTGTAACAATAATTTTTGCTCAGAAAATACAAAGTGCTTTCATTGGCAATAATAAACCGAAAAATGAGAGATACCTAAATAGTAGGCAAAGGCCTACCGCTCGCTCCCCTTAGGGGATTGAGAGTTGAACAAAAGAAAGTAATAGTAATAATCCAGGCAACCTATTTCGGGCTGGACGGAATCTTGACGAGTAGTCTACGTACACAACAATAGTTAGGTACATCAATTTATTATCATATTGTCACTATCTCGTACTGTTTAATTAGGCTGATATAGAGCATTGATGTATGAAATCAGTATTTTTGAAGTCATTCAGTGCCCAGCATCACTAGAAAATTGAATTACGCGAATGTTAATTCAAGCTATCGCCCACGCAAGAGTTAATGAAAATAGGTGGTCATAATTGTAGTCCGGTCCGTGAGGTGAAATGGAGTTAGATTTAAAGAGGAACTGTGGGGAATCAAGAAAGCATTTATAATAGAGGGCGGCATTGTGTGGCCAAGAGGACGTGTGTGTGCCTTGGAAGGAACAATGGGCGACCCTCAGCCGGGGGAACAAAGAACATTATAACAGGAAGAGTCAGAATGAGGACTCTGATTGGGTGATATTCTCTCCTCGGCGGGCAGTCATTTGCACTAAGGACCGAGGACCCGTCCTCCAAGACCAGGGACCCGTGTCTAATGACGTCATCAGTGGTCCGACGCAAGATGGGAAGGGAGGAGAGACTTTATTTAAACTGTCGCGACGCGGAATTAAATGGGAATCCGCGGTTGATGATGAAGAGGGAAATGCTGGGGGTGGGCTGTAGAGATAAAAGAAATGCTAATTCGGACTGTGAGTATAGTATGGAATATAGGGGGGTAGAAAGAACATATATATCAACAGAATGCCGTCAACAAATTTCAGGTTTGCGCATGCGCAGTAGCTATTGCTGATCCAATAAGCTCCCAAAGACTTTCCAAATTTGGACGAAAGCGGTATTTTAGGAACTCAGAAACATCACGTTTGCACACGTGCTCATGCTACCCACCACTGGTACAAAGCTATAAAATGAATAGCGGGCCGTTTAGGGCCTAACCCTCACAATCCCTGAACATGCCATCAAAATCGGACCATAATCATATAGGTGGTTTGGCCTTGGACAAGAAATTGACTTGAGACAGACGGATAGGCGCGGAACCAAAATAATATTGTTCAGAAAGCTCTGAAACGCGAGAAGTAGGTAAGTAGAAACTTTAATTTTGGAGGACAACATTGTTTTCATATATTGCACGAATACATAGCTTTCTACCTCCGATAGTGAGTGTACTCTGCACTTTGACCCCTTAAGGTCAACAAAATAATTGAATTCATTAGGTCTATTGGGTCGGGGATAAATAAAGTAAAGAAATTACTTTTCGTTGTAGGTGAGTATGTACTGTTGCTGATATTTGCTTAGAAAGTTGACCAAAACTTGAATTTGGCACTTTTTGGAAAAAATGGAGAACTTGCATGGGTAGGAATTTTGCATTTTTTGAAGTAAATTCTTAGCTTGAAATTACGACTGGTTTGACCAGAAAACGGGTTGAGAGGGAGCGCGTGACGTAATTTAGGTTCCGTAAAAGATGGGAGCTGAGGGTCCCGCCCAGACAGGTGAGGGGTTGGTGACGTCAGTTAGGTTGAAATTACTAAACTCGTTTTCTGTAAGTTTCAATCGTAGAATACTCCTTTTAGGGAATTTAGTTTCGCCTACTATTTTACTTTCCCCCATTTGCTAGGGGTATTGGCCTACGCGTTAATATTTGAAATTCCTCTTGAGAAGATTATCAAGTTTCTTACATTGCTATGTAGGATACGACGGTCCGGCCTTAGGCCTAGTGAGATGTCCAACAGAGGGATGGGCAATTTTGATAATGTGTTTAAAACACTTGATTGGTTCAGAGCCAATATTTCGACTGCCTGAGCAAATATTTGCTTAGTAAGAAATATTGGATTTCCTTCCCAATGTGTCATTTCTCTCTAGGTAAGGGTAACCATAAAATTATAGGCGTTATATTTCGACTGGGCAACGGCCTGGTGATATACACCTAATCAGTCCAGCAGAACGTAGAAGTGTAAAATTTACTCTTGGTTCCCTTGTTTCCCTTTACCAAATATTGTAGGACGGCCCAGTGGTATACACTTAGTCACTTAAATATTGGATTCAGAAGACAGAATGTACTGGCTAGAATTTGTGAGTTTTTTTTAGTGTAACTACCTAATTTTTAAGAGGAAGGTATAGCAATTGACAACACAGGTTCACAGGTACTTTTAGGTGTTGGGATTGCCGAGGGTATGAATCCCTAGGCTTGGGATCAGTCCCTTTTGTACTACGTCTACCTCACCCCCTTGTCTATGGCTCCGACGTTTATTATAGACGAGTATTCTGATAATCTTGAATATAATAATTGGACAAAATTTCACTACACCTCTTATATAGCACCTTTTTGGAAAGCTCTCACAAAGATTTCGAATTACAAAATAAAAAAATCCCATACACGTTCCCCATTATCATTTTTTCAAGTCCAGTATCTCGGTGACTGTTTGGTGTAATAGGGCAGAAACTGGAAGGAAGTAGAACATTTTGCAGCCTATTCCGCATCGAAGCACAGGTCATTTGGGGTTGAAAAATTCAGTATTGCTGGTTTATATCCTAATAACATGTCATCGAATCAGAACTAAGTACCACATCTTCAGATTGATTAGGAGGTGAGGACGGCGTTATGAGTAGGCAATGACCCGCACAACGCTCCAGTCTTGAAGGAGGGATATATCCAGCACTCCGTGTTCCTGGCACTGCTAAAGTAAGTGAGGTTCGTTAAGGTTCGTCCGACTGTCACTCCCGGTGTCGCGTCGCGTACGTCATCAGCTATCCTCCAAGGGTAGGATCAGAATCTATTCTGATGATTTGGCTCATGGCTACTCATTGCCTCACCCCCTTGATTGGAGAAAATACTGAGATGTGTGGTCCTAGCCACGCAGGCGGTCACCCATCCAAGTACTAACCACGCCGCTGATAGTTTGAACTTCGGTTCCTGGCAATGGTGCTCCTCGCTGATTTTTCTTCTCCGCTATTTGAGAAACCGTAATTTGCTGCCTCACTACCTACCTTCGTTCAAGAAAAAAAAAAAAAAAAATGTTTTCCTCCGAAACCGAAATTTCCACTTGCTTTACACGTTTTTTTTAAAAAATTTTTATATTTGTAATACTGTTTTATTTACCAACATTTCGAAACTAATGTACATTGCTTCTAGAATTTTACAAAATAATACTCCCCGCTCGAGCTATGCTCATACAGCGGGTGGGGAGTTATACTTCAACTTATTTAGTCGCACAGGTAGTAGGTACCTAAAGCATATAAGTAGAGGTACACCGTGTTTGCACAGTGAATAAAAAAAGAATACAAATACAAATATTTCCTTAAAATTAAAGTTTAATTAATATTTCCTTTAAGTTAAAGTTTTTTTGTGAGTGTGTTGTTTTTTGTGTTTTTGTGTGTTTCATAGCTTTCTGAACTATTTGGGTTCCGTGTCTGTATGTCTGTTGGTCTGACTAGTCAATTCCTTTTCCCCGGCAAAACTATGTGAAGTGTGACAACGGAACCGGAAGGAGTGGGGGTGAACCCCGCAAAACAAATGTACAAGACCAGTTTGAAATTTTATAGGTTTATTCATGTGATGGTATGAAGTAAATTGTGTTTCTTAGGGCGTTCAAAGACATCAACATCGGTACAAAAAAAAATTGGGTACCTAGATATGGACTAGAGGCCACTGGGTGGCATGTACCCAGGTACTGATGTACTTATTTCACGAGTCTTTCCTCTTACGATGATACTAGGTACTTATAGTTCCTACGACCATGGAATATTCTCAGTACTATAAGGTACCTTAGCATACGTTAGAGCAATTTCGTACGAAAGGATGAAAGAGTAGGTAGGTAGGTACGGATATTTCCAGTGGTACAAGGAGGGCTGATAGGCGTAGACACCAATCTGTAGGAAATCAGGTACCTAAAACAGAAGGATAATGTAAAAGTCTCATAGGTATTCTGGTATTTATACTCGTAGTTGGTGATTCAGCAGGAAACTGATCGGCGTTGACGGAGATGTGTTTTCCAAAAGTATGAATTCCAGATCTTTGTCGGTCGGGTCCCTGGCGAAGGTAGGTATCCGAGAAGGAGTAGTTTTAATGCACCCGAAATTCAGACTACAAACGGGATCCAGAATACTCGCAACGAAAGAAGAAAATAAAAGGGACTCCCGCGCTCATTTGCCATCATCATAAAAAGTGTCGCCCATTTGAGCAGTTTAATTTAAATTTAAGAAAATATGAAAAAAGAATGGGGAGGGCAACGAATGCGAGAAAAGAAAAGTTGGAGATAGCATTTGATGCTATGGGGGGCAGCACATCTCAGAAACGGCAAACATTTCACACGTGGACACGAATAAATTCTTCCCAATTTCAACTGGAAAAGTTCTTCTAGTATTAAATTTTTGAGCAAGAAAAATAATTGAGTCTTCTTAGAAGATAGTCAGAAGTGTGTCGAAAAGTGATGAGAAGTTACCGAGGCGACCGACGCGTGGAGAAGGGTGGGTGCTACTTCCCAGCCGCCGAGACCGCGAAAATTCAATATGGCGCGATGTTCAAAATTAATCCACGGCAAAGAAGTTATCCTCCGAATTTGACGAAATTTCCAGGGATTGTGCGTGTCAGCCCCATGATGACCCTCTATAAATTTCATCTCCATCGGACCACTAGTAGTGTGTGCGCATGCGCAAACGTGAACTTCGTGAAACCCCGGTATCTCAGGGTAGTGGGGGACTGACTTCAAGAAAATCACCTATGAATTTCGTAACGCTTGGATTAATAATAGCTACTGCGCAAGCGCAAACTTGAAATTTGTTGTCATAGGCGTATAGCTACGGAACTCACGACCAATTTCGGTGAAATTTCAAGGATTGTACGCTGTAGCCCCCAGACAGTTCAATGTTAATTCCATAGCCATCGAACAACTAGTAGCGTATGCGCATGCGCAAACGTGAATTTCCTGAAACTACGATTTCTCAGTTCCTAATGGAACGATTTCGCTGAAATTCGGAGTGTAGTTGGGAGCTGACTCCAAGACAATCACCGATTTCGCCACTCTTGGATGAGTGATGGCTACTGCGCATACGCAAACTTGAAATTTATCATCATAGGCATGACTCCGGAACTATTCTACCAATTCCCCTGAAATAGTCACTAACTGATTCTATATAATATCCATGTTACAAAAGTGAAGAAGCTATACTGCCGAACTTGTTTTAGTGGAGGGACAAATAAAATACCTTAATAAAAAATAATAAACATAATATTATTACCTGCGGCCATACAGGGTGTCCCATTTTCTTAACTACGAACTTTAGGGATCGAATCAAAGACTTGGCAATTTGCAACAAAATGTGTGTTACCTTTCTATTATTGTGTATGTTATGTCTCAAATGTTCATGCTCAAAATTGGGTACTTTTGTTTTGTTACCCCACCTTTCTCCAATATTCTTTGAAAATTCAAGGTTGTTTCGCTTCCTCGCTTCTGAAGGTAGAAAGGTATTCATGCAAGAGGTAAAAAAAATGGTGTCCCCCAAAATCAAAATGTCCACTTGGTTTTGGCGTTTCGAAGCTTTCTGATGAATTTCTGTGTCTGGCTCTCCGTCGGTCTGTCTGTAGCAATGTTTTTTCCGGGCAGAACTGTGCTAAATTGTGGTCCAATTTTGATTTCACAGGGATTGTGTTAGGCAGCCCCTTGGCGGTCCCCTATTGATAACATCGCCCTCGGACCGGTTTATAGTAAGTAGCGTCTGAGCGTGAGCAAACACGAATTCCCTGACACTACTGTTTCCTATTCCGTAATCGACCAATTTCGATCAAATTCGGAGTGTAGTGTTCGGGGCTGACTCAAAGACAATTGCCTTAGTAATACGAGCTCAGTAATACTCGTAGCCCCTGTGCATGAGCAAACTTAAAATTTGTTGATATGCATATTTTCGGAACTACTTGACCAATTTCGTTGTTTTTTAGGGGTTGTCCGTGTTCCCTACCCACGCAACTTGGGAGACGTTTTTCATGCTCCATCAATATCGTGATCTATTCTTACAAGTTGCAATCCAAGCTCAGCGCTCTTGAAATATTCCTCGAGAAATAAAAGAATGGAATGGCTTTGGAGAATTCGTTGAGAGTCGTTTTACCTGAAAGCTTCAAGTGGTTTTTCAATAGGTACCTACTAAACTTTGTTTCATCTTTAAAGAATTCCTCTGTAACACCAGGCTAGACTCCCTTTTCTGTAAAGCGTTTTATGCTTGATTTTCCTTCCTTAATTCAGCTTATAATTACTAATTATATTTGCCACTAAAACCATATAATTGACAGATTTTTTTCTCGAGAAGTTATTTGAAAGAAGAAACTGCCTTCTCAGAAAGTATTAAGTCGCTAAGCATATTTTAATGAGGGCGGAACTAAACGTCAAAGCGAATCGGCTGATGACTTGAGCAATAAAGAAGTAACTTTGAAAAGTTTAAGAACCTCCGGCTCAAACTTTTTATATTATGGAGAAGTGAGGAAGTTGGCGTCGGGTCGGGGCGAGAGTCAGCCAGTTGGCGCTGTTTTAAGACTTCTATTATTATTTGTTTTTCTCAGTTTCCTTCGGCTAACCGTTGAAAATTATGAATTATGCAAAACCCGTCTTTTTCCGCTAAATTTTTCGAATCCGACGGCGGTTTCCATCTGTAGTACTTAGTGTAGGAGTCCCGGGGTGGAGGGGGGTTGATGTGGAACGTCGGTTGTTCGAGGTTTCAATGGTTTTGGTACTGTTGATTGAAATAGTAATTTGACCAAATATTTCCTAAAGAAATCATGTGAGTAGTGTTCAGGATGTAGAATAGAATTCGGTTTTAGTTAATTATGTTTCATTTATTTTAGGATTGAGCAGGGACAAAAATTGTTAACACAGACCCCCAAATTTAACGTCTCAGTTTCCACGAAAATCGTATTAAAAAAATCAACAAAAAACATTTCATTGTTGCTTAGTTAACATGACTGTGTGAACCAAAATAAGAATTTCGGTATTCATAAAATATCAGGTCATAAATATAGAGTCTTGGAGTTTTACGTTAAATTTCGTGAACTCCTAGGGGCACCTAATAAGAGAGAGAAAAAAATATAATGTGAAAATGGGTATGAAAAGAAAAAAAGAAAGAAAGAATGGTTGTGACTTGATAGAACTACAACTATGATCTCTGCAGAAGTGTGTTGTACACAGAAAGTACCTACCTACCTAATAAATGGTTGTGTAATATTTTTGCAGTGTTTTTCTTACAATATACCTACCTACATGGAATGATCATTTTACTACTAATTTGCGACAAAAAAGCACTTGAGGAGTTGGTTTAAAAAAGGTATTAATTATGCACTAAATCCTTTATGAAAACACTATCTTGAGCTGCCGTAAGATGCAAGCGTTAGTGATTTTATGATACCCTCACCTATATCTATTTATTATGAAGTTTACCCTAGTACCCACTTATGAATCTTTGATAGGTAAGTACCTACTTCTTTGACGAACTTCTTTTGGAAAAAAGATCTGTACACCACCTGTTGACTGACCCTGAGCACGAATCCATCGAAAGAAAGTATAATCACTATTCCAATTAATAATTTCCGTCATTGTTTGTTTGTGATTTGCCGTCTCTATTACTGAACGGATTTGCACGGGGTTTTTCGCGTAAGATTTGGCGGTTCTGAGACGGACATAGGCTAGGTATTTCACATAGCTATTATACTGCCGTGCTTGTCACGGGGTGTCCGACTAGTTAATTACCTACTTATTAATTATTTCAAAAAATTGATTAATTATAATATGTAAATTCTATTCTCACTATTCAGGAGCCCAAACAGCGATGGGCTTTTTGTTTCGTTTTGTTCGGTTGGCATCTTGGACGGGATTGGCCAATGACAGCCAACACCTTTTTCAACGTCACTTTCCCATAAAATTACAGAATAGGTAGGTAACGATATTTTGAGTTTGAAATGATTCTATGCAAGTGGATATCAAAATTAAACCAAGACCTACCAAAACGTAGAGTCGGCCGTTGATTCAATATTGGTGAAATTCCCTCATATTTCCTAAAGAGTATCAACGCTTCGCGCTGATACATTGTGACATGAATATGTCTTTTTGCACTGAGTAGGTGGTCCAAACGCCACGCTTTTGAGGGGACAAAATTCTGGATTGAGCCCAGCGATTGTGTTGATATTTTGCTAAACTTAAAAACAACAACAAGATCAAGAATACCCTACATCAATACCTCCCAACCAACTTTGATTATCAGTTGTTGGGTAACGCTTTTGACGGGACAAAATTTTGGATTGACCCCAGCGAAAAGACATAATTATTCATGTCAATAATTCAAAATTCGGCAACTCCTGGTTGTTGGGTAGGTCCCTCGGTTTCTATGTACATAGGTTCATGTGTTTATAAGTAGGCGAATCTCTTGAAACCCTTTTCTGATGAACACAAGAACAATGGTCCGAAATTGCCCGAATTTCAATACCAATCGACAATATCCGTTTTTTCCTAGGACGAGGTGCTCAATTTGGAACAGGAACTCTAACAAAACCGAAACTGGCTCGCTTCTTGAGGTTGGAAAGTCAATAAACGGTGAACTTCAATTGAAGTAACTGCAGTTTTGTTCTTACTGCTGGTTGTATCTCTCCTGACTTATTGTTATTTGCAATAGCTAATTATTATGAATGAAACAGTTTAGTTTTCGAACCCAGCTGATCCATGAATGATGTATGCATGATCTATAAATTGTTTATGAACTCAATTTCCTACTCAGATGATCTACAAGCTAAAGTTTTTTGTCAGTTGATTTATGAATTTTATATTTATGAGCTCACATAAAAGCTGATTTATAAATTATCTCACATATTCAGCTGATTTATAAATTATCTATGAGCTACATTTTCGATTCAATTTTGGTTTATTATTTTTCTTACAATGCCCCAAACAGAGAGAGAGTTTTTAGAGAGTTTTTGTTCTTCCCGTCATCTCCACAGAAACAAAACCGAAGACGAAACGCCTAGCTGATAAGGGAAATGGACCAATCAGCTTGAAGCAAAACTCTACACGTATACGGAATGTTTTTCGTATGTACGTGTAGAGCTGCCTCTACACGTATGGTACGAAAAACTTTCCGTTGACGGAAAGAGAATGCTCGAAGCTCATTGGCCTGTTTCCCCTTATCAGCTACACGTTTCGTACTCGTTTTTCCGTGGAGATGACGGGAAGAAGAAAAACTCTCTAATATATAGCATTTCCCGATCAAAATAAACATTTTCCCGATCAGAATAAACATTTTCCCGATCAAAATAAACATTTTTCCGTACCAAAATAAACACATTCCCAACCAAAATGGGTTGGGAAAATGTTTACTTTGGTCGGGAAAGTGTTTAATTTGGTTGGGGAAATGTTTATTTTGATCGGGAAAATGTTTATTTTGATCGGGAAAATGTTTATTTCGTTCGGGAAATATTATATTTCAATTCATTCTGGGTAACATACGTTTTGAATCGAAACAAGATGAAAGTGCTGCAGACTTTTGGATAACATATTTTGCCCCAAACTACTAGCATTCTTGTGAAGAACTAAGTACTCCCTAAAACCCCGGGAAAGCATTAAGTAACTCCATTTCGAAAAAATGGCGTTTAGTACCTACCTTTTGGAAACAACCTAATGATTTCGAAAATCTCGACTTTTCGAGGGATTTGTATCCTCGCGAATCACGGCTTTATGGTGATTTAATCATGTGATGGTGTTTAATCACGGCAGAGAGATGGTGATGGTTGAGATGTAACTTGATCCGTATTTTCGATGAGTGAGGGGATGGTTTAATTAATGTACTCAGGTAGATCAAAATGCTACAGCCAAAGAAAGTCACAGCACGTTGGATAGCGCAAAAGAGTATCCTTTGTCCCAGAAAAACGAAAAAGGCAACTCAGCTAGAATATTTAAAACCCTCGCAGTTTAAAAGTTGCTGAAACTGGAGCTTTTTCATTGGAGTCTCTATGAAGTCCGACACTTCAAACGCTCGACGTCCCCGTCATCTCTTCAATAATCCAAAAACAGACCTAAAGAATCGTCACAAAACGAACAAACGGGAAAAGGTCAGTTCACGTGGTTAAAAAAGGAGATAAAAACGTCCGAATCTTCACGGTCCGTGGCGGGGAAGGGTTTGGAAATTACAACCCGAAAACTCCCTTTCCTCCTTGGAACGGTTATTTATTGTGTGTGCTTAAGGATCTCAGATAACGGTGTAATTACAGGTAAAGGCTTTGGGGCGGAACCTTTTGCAGTTTTTTGGGGTGGTTTTACCCTCCTTTTTTCGCATTGGCGTCGATGGGAAAAGTTTGTTGCGTTGGCAGAACTCGGGATTGTGTTGAGCAAACTGCGTAAGGGTGCGGTGATCAAAGGTTGAAAAAATATGGTGCACCTAATTACAAGGCTTCACGCTGCGACAAAAAAATTTGTGGGATGTACCTAGTAAGTGTTGAATAAAATGGCACATGATATTTTTCACACTCTCTTTTCCGTGGTCCTTGACGACTTCGGATTCACACTGTCGTGATTTTATCTCAATTTTACCTGGTGGGATTGGCACATAGCATAAAAAATATCGTCGTACCTATCCATAATTTATGGTCGTGTAGATCTCTAAAATGTAGGTCTTGTGAGTCAGTCCCAAATCACTACTCAATGTCGGACCATTAGGTAATTCGTGAGGAATCGGTTATTTTAGGCATGAACTTTATCTGATACCTGGTTTTTTGTGGATGCCTGGAAATGGTTTATTTTCTTTAATCAATTTCATTCTCTTCATTTAATTTACATTAATTATGAAATTCTCTTCCAAAAATCCTTTTTTGACCTGGTGAGAGGTTTGACAAATGTGTTTCCAGGCAAGCTCTACAGCAAGCTGCCACATCTGAGTTGATGTTTGCTGCTCCTATTTGGAATTCTAAATTTAACCACATGGGTCTTGATAACTTTGAGTGCAGGAAAATTTCCTGCCTACCTCTGTGTGTTCTTAGCACCTATTCCAACACCCAAGTGGATTTTCGCAGTTCCCAATGCTGAATGTTACCACCTCACCCTTGATTAATTGGAGTGCAGGAGATGAATGTGTGATTGCCTGCCTACCTCTATGTGCTCTTGTCACCTTTTTCAACAGAACCATTTGTTGACTGCAATATTTTGCTGTTGCCTTTTCTGAATATTATCACCTGGGCTTGATACATTTTTGGAGTTCATGAGAGTTGTTGCTCACCTG
>JAEMON010000003.1:16717528-16732120 GCA_030264115.1 Lygus lineolaris | reverse complement strand
GCAATAGCTTCATTTTCTTCGAAAATTCGCTAAAAGAGTGGTTCCTTGGTTTTAGTCGACCATGATTATGAGTCCGACCACTGTTGCGGGTCCTACCATTATTATTATTAATACCTACATTTTATTTATCTTATCATGAATTTCCTCATTTGTGCATACATTTGTTCATCAATACGTTGAAGTTATGGATGGTCAAAACATTCATGATTGCGAACAAATACGTTGAACGGAATCATTTTCCAATCAAGTCTGAAAATCAAACACACCCTTGTTTGAGAATTTCGAAGCGGAATACTCGTGATAGGCGTACGGCGAGACTGCTTTCGGGATGAAAAGAGTTGAATCAATATTTGAGTGGCACTTGATGGTGTCAGACATCATGAACGAGAACAACCTGTCAGAAGAGCCGTATCAACAGTTCCTGACCTATCATCAGTCCTATTAACTGGCCCAGTCCTATCATCAGCACTATCAACAGCCTTATCAACAACCGGCGTTCTTTCTCAGCCTGTTTACTCTCATCTTTTGCCCGATGCTCTCGTTTTAATTTTCTCCCCATTGACTACAAATCGTTGGCTGATGCTTTAAGTTCGTGAATAGTGGAAGGAAGGTTGCTTCAAAGGGTGCACAGTGACTACCAATGATTTGGTCCATTGGGTCTTGAGTATTTGGTGTTTAGGCTCTCGGCCATTGGAGAACCGTATGAGGCCTTTCGCCTTCACAGGAAATCGCATAAATTTTTATGGTAGTTTGGAGCAAGGTCGTAGATTGTCCTCCATATCGATTTCGTCGATATTTGGATCGATCGAAGCGACTTCGCATGAGCTCACGTGGGAAAGTGAAAGTAAAAAACTGCTGGAAGTTTGAAAACAATGATTGAGCCATGTAATCCATAGATTACTCTTAACTTGAACAAAAGTAGTACTGACCGACAATGGTGGATTCCCAGTCTCAGGCGAAATTCCGAATTACGATTTCCAAACTTTTAGACGGATATTCATGAAACGTTCTAGGATTAGGTGCGGATCATGTACAGTCTTGTATATTTCTTCACCTGTGGCCGAGGTGCGTGCAAATCGTGGATATGATGCATGAATAACGATTTCAGTATGAGAGAAATTAAATTTATATGGGACTTTAGGGGGGCTCTTGGGGGGGTTTGTACATTCAGTTTCGATTTATACAAAATCGTCTTCCATGGTGCGCAAAATTGTTTTGCTCAAATTTGAACATTTTTTGAAATGTCAGGTATCTATGACATAGGGTTTTGCTAGCAGAATCCAAATCAGTTTCCAGATTCAAAATCGGATCAGCAGATCTATAGCCTGTTTGAAATACGAATTACAATAGAGACAAAATTAATGAGGGGGCGACTCTTTACCTGCCCGGTGCACGATTGCCGCTTCTCTTTCCACCTGTCCCCAATGCTCTCCAGCTCATGGTTACTCCTTCCAAGTGTTTCTGAGCAGAAGAGAAGTCTTGATTTGGTAGCCACAGTTTTGGCCAGTTAACCAGATCACGCAGAGTACATTAGATCAGTAAAAAATGTTTTTATACGTTCATTTTAAATAATATGTGAGGTAGCTAATATACTGCCCTTCCAACTTGGAAAATGTTTGAGCAGAAGCGGCAATTACCAACTATACAAATGTGCGTAGTACATCACATCACATAGCATACAAGTGAGCGTAATGAGGTCAGGTTTGTCACCCAAGAAATGTATGCAGAGACGGCCAGTTATTTCTAGGAGTGGCCGTCGGGTCCAGCGGGTCGATACGGTAACCCCTTTAATCTTTATGCAAATGAAACAGAGGCAAGTTCTATTTGAAGTTTGCGCCCCTTCAAATATGACAGTTCGTCGTGCTGGTTGGCAAGGTTTTCAGTTTGCTTTCAGTTTGTTGACATTTAGAAGGTCAACCCATCTTTTGACATCCGGCTGGCATGTCCTGGTTGAGAGACTGACTGGACTCTGTGGAAACAGGATGTACCTACGGTTAACTATTGTTAGCTTTTATTGTACGAATTGTCGTTGCATTCATTGATTTAATAGAACCAGACAAAAGTACATGACATACGAACTGTAAATGATAAGAGTAATAAATTGGTAAAACTTCAGACTGTAAATGGACTTCATAGGAATCGGGAATACATGAGAGACGAGGGACGAGAAAACGTGGCTTCCCTGACATGATTCACCTCCACTGTATTAGGCAAAATGAATGTATCTACAAATAACAATTGGAAAATTCAAATAATTTAATAATAAATTTGAATAATTGTTTTTCGAAGCTTCAAATAACAAATAAATCCAAAATTATTCGTTATTCAAAGATGACGAGTAACGAATAATTATTCGAAAAAAATTTATTTCAATATCATTCGAATAATTTGAGTTATTCGAATACATTATTTCGGATAATTGAGTATTCTTCATTCAAAGATCTCGAATAACAAATGAACAATAACGAATAATTATTCGTTATTTTAAATAACCCTTTTATTCAAATGTGCCCAACACTGTTCACTTTGTCAGGTGAACAACAGGATTTTACCTCCACGACGCATAATAATGAGAAAATGGCAAATTCAACAAAACGGTTGGTGTGGAGCATGGAAAAAACTAATCACGGAACCCACTCGAAGGCGAGATTATTGTTAAATTCCGTGGAACCCATTCCTCATCAATTCGACGTTGTTATTCCACTTTTTGGCATTTAATGCCTCCAATATTTCGATTTTTTTATGGATATCAATTTCTTTTTCATCAGAGTGGGACCATAATTTCGTAAAGTTTCCTAAGTCAAGGAATCGACCATAGACAGTCGGACATAGAGTCCGACAGACACACACGAAACCAAAATGGTTCAGAAAGCTTTGAAACGCTAAAAGCAAGTGAATATTTCGATTGAAGGAAAACACATCAAACACATTTTTACATCGTGCGCGAATACATACCTTCCTACTTTTGATAACGAGGAAGCAAAATTTATGTGTCCAACAAAACGTTTCCTTTGGCTTTTGTTAAGGGTAGTTTGTTATCCTACCAGGTGTAAGCATTACAAAATCGAAAAAAATATTGTCATCACTTCTAGTTTTCTACCCACTTATGTTTTGAGGAAGGAAACTAACAACCTCCAAAATGAATATTAGGTACCTACATTGTGGAATTTTCCCCGGCATAACCATGAAACGTTATGTCCAACTTGACCTATCCTATACAAACGTAAAATTCGTCGTGTTTCAGAGGATTGCATTATAAAACGAAATCATCGAAGGGAACACCACCACCTCATCGATAGAAGGTAAGATCCATTCAGGAGTCGTTTGATAGTCGAAGGTTGGTACTCGAAGTGCAAACGATATTATTCAGGTTTGTAGTGACGTTAGGGTCCCCCAGCAGTGCCTATCTTGGCCTCCCAGGCGTTCCTTCCCCTAGCCAGCCCTCAAGTTATAGCATCCCCCCCCCCAGAGACCACCTTCAGAGCTCATTTTTATTGCACCCCCTCCTACCCTGTCCCAACCCTAATCCGTACAACAGATACAGGACAGTAAGTCACTTTAGATAACCTTTCCAGATATTGCCTAATATCGTAAAACCGCTGGATTTATTTTTGTGGATGTATTATGAAAATCCGAAGATATCAGGCATTCGAAGACTCTTTCCTCTGCCCTTCCTTTCAAAATATATTCTTCGTCCTTAAAGCTTCCACCCGCATTTTATTGCGATTTCAAAACTCTGGGCGTGAAAATCAAACTTTAAATGCTCTTACGTATGATCCACTCCAAGGAAGTAGGTACGTAAAATACGCAAACAAGATTACTATAAGAATTTACATAAATATCCACTGTAAAGTGACTTTCTGGGAGATTAGTAGGAATACCTATGACTGCTTGCTTGTGGGGGGTGAGGGCGAAGAAATAAAGGTGTGGTCTCTTCAGTTTGGTTGTCCGACTAGTTTCGCCTTGTATTTTGGCCTCATCAGGGACTTCAATATTTATATGGGGCGTGTGCCACAGGGTCATACTTAAAGAGTTTTTCTGAAAATGGGTAACATCTGATGACTACGGTGCAGGAGGTGCTACATACAACCAGGTGAGTACCGGCCGCTCCTCAAAATGTAGTATCCGATGCTTGGGTAGAGTTATTATCACATCTGTTTCCAAATTGTCTCCGGATTTATGATACGGAGGCATGATGCCACGAGTTCTTTATCTTGCAATTTTATTATGTAGCTCACTGCTTCGTACATAAACAATACTGTATAGATAGATGAGATAAGTACCATAAGATTCCTTAAAATACTGGTTCTGAAGCTTTGTTGAGAGTTTAACAGGTTGGATAGGTTGGAAAAAACAATTTGCAAGTAGGTATGGTGCTAGGGAGAGGAGAACCTTTACCTAGAGGTCCCTGATGAGGTCAAAATACCAGGCGAAACTAGTCGGACAACCTAACTGAAGAGGCCGCACCTTCATTTCTTCACCCTCAATCCCTACACGTATGTTAACCACGGCACCACTCACCAATATGACTGCTTAGTTTCCTGCGAATGATTGATCAATTCTAGCCCAGAAGGGCCTTCACTAAATACTCATTCCACTCGATAAGATATTCCTACCTTCTGATACTTCTTTAGAGGGGAAGGGAACTGAATGATAACACGAGTAAATAGAGTATCAATTCGGACCGTCTATCACCTGCTTAAGGGTGCACGGGACGACGAGCTCTAGAAGCGCTTCAACCATGCCCCAACGCAGCTGAAATCCCATGTATTATTTTTCACGAGTTTTTTCACGAAAACCTGGTTTTTCATAGGTTTCTTCCAGTTTTCTCTGGATGGAATAGACTTAAAATTATTATTCACGTTGTCAAGTGTGTAATTATGATTTTATAACATAGGTAAATCGAGGAATTTTCTAAATCACAAACGTGAAAAATAACAAAAAGGATTTTCAGTTACATTGGGGCATGGTTGAGTCGCTTAGGTATAATACATAGGTACCTTCGGGGATTGAACCACGAAGGTAAAGAAAAGTTATTTTAATGTATATAATATATACATATTCTATATATATCTATCATATATACATATTATCTTGTATATTATTCAAGAGGTTGTCATAGATCGAGGGCTCCTGGCATACTATCCCGAGAGGTGTCGATTCAGGTTGTTCCTCTACGGAACAGGTTCCATAGATGAGCAACCGTGTCTTGTCACACCGCTGAAACCTAGAGTAATGGGAATTTATTATCTAAGTACCTCTATCTAAATACATTTATTTATCTACTTAGATTACCTTTACCTGTACGTGTATCTAGATAGCTATGCGTTTTCCTAGATTCGTTCATTCATTATCTGCATACGTCATAGTAACTGAGGTATGTGGACAGTTTCACAATGACAGTATATTCTAGGCTCAACTCATTTCGAGAGAAACAATTATGTATTAGCGAATTTTTGAAGAAAATGAAGCTATTGCAATGGCTTCAAAATTTTTGTAATGCAAATTTTTGAAAATTTTCTTCGTGGAAATCCGTTTTAGACCATTCTAAAACGATTCCTGAAATTTAACGACCGAGGATTCGAGCTAAAAATCTGAAAAAATGTCAAGATGTCAATAATATCAAAAGAAAGGATGAGTTTGTTGGCCAGAATTCGTGGAGTTCTCCAAGGGCTCAAATTTTGAAAATTTAGAGTCGAAAATCACTAAAAACGTGTTTTTGAGGTTTTTGTTGTCAATTACCATCCTAAACATAGGAACATAAATGGTATATTCGGAACCAGCTTGAAATTTTCTATAAGAATCTCCACAAAATCGGTTGAAATTATTCTTTGAAAATTCGCCCATCAACTCATGCTGCATGAATGGAACTTTTTAATTCATAATATTTTGTGTGAAATGTTCCATCTGCGGCGCTACAACTAAAGTTAAAACAACTAAAAAAAATTATATATATATCTTGTCGGGAGGTAGGACACAGAGTTGAACGCTCAGAGTTTGGGACAAATTCACAGTCAATCCCAAAAGCATCTGTAAGAGGATGGACTCTTCATGTTTCAATTCGATTTTTGAATTCTACGTATTTTTAAAACACATAAACCATTAAATTTTGGGAGGGGGTTAGAAAAATCATCTTTTGGTCGATCTCATAACAAAAAACTATTTTCTTAAATGTTGACTCACAATATTCCAATGACTTACTGCCAATAAATTATGGTAAATACCTACTGAACAGATATTTATGTGGGGCGGTAACAAACGAGTAAAGGGAATCCTTGTCTATTGTGGATCTGCAAATACGCGCAGAACGTAAAGAGATGCCCTATTTTGGGAACAAAGAAGTGTGAGAGTTCGGATCTTCTCATATTTTCATCGCTGGAAAACCCTTATCTCCTTCTCTGAAAAGGAGGGACCATTCGACAAAAAAAGGTAAAATGCTAAACATGACTAACATGTGGAAGTAATTGGCCTCTGAATATCCTCTTTTTGTTTGACCCCCACCCCTTCAATCCAACTCACACTCAGACGAAAAATTTGTCCCTTTCTTTGTCGACTGCTCAAGAAAATACGACGGATTTACTTTCCCTTCGTCTCCTTCCACACCCTTTTACTGAAATGTATAAAAGAGGATGAATAGAATTTTACAAGAGAAAAAACCTTTTTGTCGTTGAAAGAAGGACTGAAGAGATAAGAAGATCAGTGTATGTTAGAAATGGAACAGTTAGAAGGAGAGGGGGTATTAATAAGGGGCTGCGCTCAAGAGGATTCTGAATATGTGAGATTCCCATTGTAGCTGCTGCAATCTGGAGCCTTTATCAGTTAGTAATGGCCCATCCTTGGGCTCACCTCGCTCTTCCTGGCCTCCCATTACATTTACATAGACGTAATTGCCTGAATTTTCTGTTCTAGTTTCGTACTTGATATTTTTCCTTTTTGTCGGTGGAAGTTATTACCTAGTTGTAATAAATGGAGATTGAAACTTCAAGGTTGTTTCAGCTTCAACTACCTAAGAGCGTTGCATCGGGTGGAGAATATTTTGCTTTCTCACGTCAAATCAAAATGTTCACTTGCTTTTTACGTTTCAAAGCTTTCTGGACAATTTTGATGCCGTGTCTGTTTGTCGGTCTGTCTGTCTTTAGTCAATTCCTTGTCCCAGCTCAAACTATATTAAGTCATGGTCCGAATTCCATGAAATTTTCAGGGATTGGGCGGGTTGGCCCCGAGGAGGTCCCCTATCAATTTCATCCCCATCGGACCACTAGTAGCGTGAGCGCATGAGCAAACGCGAAGTTCCTGAATACCCGATAACTCAGATCCTAATTGACCGATTTCGCCCAAATTCGGAGGGTAGTTGGAGGGTAACAATATTACCTTCGATTTTTGACACGATTGTGTCCACAATATCCACTATGCATGAGCAATTTTGAATTTTGTTTCGTAGCCATAACTCCGGAACTACTCGACCGATTTCGGTGAAATTATCGGGGATTGTACGGAGTAGCCCCCAAATAGTCCCCTAATACGAGTTTCCCCTATTACGATCGTAATTGCATAGACATCGGACCACTGGTAGCGTGTGCCCTGCGCAAACGTGAATTTCCTGAAACTACGGTTTCTCAGTTCCTAATAGACCGATTCCACTCAAATCCGGAGTGTAGTTGTGGGCTGACTCCACGGAAACCACCTATGAGTTTCGCTACAATTTAATGAGTGATGGCTACTGCACATGAGCAAACTTGCAATTTATTCGCATAGGCATAACTTCGGAACTATTCTACCAATTCTGCTGAGATGTTCACTAACTGATTATAAAGACGTCCATTTTGCAAAAGTGAGGTATGAATTATATTACCCACCCTACTTGGGAGACTTTTTTCACTGGTTCATCCTCGTAAATATAGAAACCTTGCCGCCACGGGTGGTCTAGCGGTCTTAGGCGCAGGTCGGAAATCGCTCGTTACCCGGGGCCCGGGTACGACTCCCGGGTGAGGAACGAAATTTTCTCAGGGAAGAGGTTAGACTGTCAAGCTGTGAAATTGGAATTGTTCATGATGATCGTTCAATAAAGAGGACAACGTGAAATCTCACTGTTGTGGCAGTTTGGTATATTTATATAAGGTCCCTCGTCAAGGTATTATTTTGCGAGCAAAAAAAAAAAAAAATGTGAAGGAAGGAAACCTTCTAGGAAACGGAGAACGACACAAAGGAAAGCTAATGTGGTGATGCGGATGCTGGATACGACGGTGGTGGTATTCTATGATGATGGATCAGTAGGTACTTGAAACTCTTCTTTAACTATTCAAGATGGTTTCGACGTAAACGGAGTAGTAAAGACCGCACTCTGGTATGGACATCTTGTGACGAGCGATCATAAGACGAGATTTTTCAGCGAAGAATGATAGGGCTTCGTAATTAAACAGAAAGTGGTGGGTAAGAATCAATTCCTTACGAAAAAGGCCACGATTCCAAGGTAAGATGTTGATGTTATACCCAGAATCATCCTGAGCCAAAAGGGTCTTCAGCAGGTTGGTAGCTCGTAATGGTTAGGAGTAAAGACAGTGATACTTAGTACCTATTCTAGTGACTTTAGTTACGAGAAAACCCTGTCCAATCTAAGATCAATTCCAGTTACCAGTGCTCTTTAGTTATGACAGCGGGCCAAATCTCCATTCGAACATCACCTGATCCACAAAGTATATTTTTTTAACCGCTATGATTCTTGATATTCATCATACCTAAAAACGATTTCCGATTTGCTAGGAGTAGTCCAGAACAGCATGCCAGCTCAATTTTCGTGTAAACCCTAGAGTAGAAATACAAAATTGGGATTTGGAACAACAATTTGAGTTGGAGAACATTAAAATTTTAATGGTTCCTGAAGAACTTTTGATTTGGAAAGCCTTGGACTTTACTTTGAATATTCTTGAATGCATCAGTCCTAGAATCCAGTCTAGGAATTCCATTCTCTTAGCTGCGCCAGGGAAATACCGCTGTGGGGTCTAAGGGTTTCAAAGAAAGGGATATTCGGGGCCCACCGTGCTTATAACAAGTCTATCCATCATCGCTAACACCAACCGAGCTGCCTCTGGCGGTATTAACATACAAATTAGGTATTTGTTGCCCGTTTTAATAAGAAATGATTTATAGGAGCCCTCATCTCCGAGTCTGAATGTTGGAGACCCTTTCAAAGGTAGAATGGTAGAGGATGAAAGGGGGGGCTCCTATATTGAGATTATCAATTGCCGAGATGAAAGCGGGCGGTGATGGCTGTTTTCACTCAGTTTAGTGGTTCTGTGGGTTTCATTGAAGTTCAGACTTCTGACAGATTGAAGTTCACAGATGTGACTCTGATCATATATTTACTCTCTTTCAACTATATACTTACCATCGTTTTTCGCTGATTGATAGCCTACGCCTACGAGGAATCAAGTAAAAAATGTCACAGTTTAAGTTCTTGAAAATAATTATGGAAATAAAGAGTATGGTTATTATTATTACGGTTATTGATAATTATTACCATTAATAGATGGAATTCAGCAAGGAAGCACGTTTAAAGACTCTTACGGACTTCATACTTTATTGGTAAATATATAACTTGAACACTACAAGTTATTACTCATAAAGAAGTCCATGTGAATTTTTCATGCGTACTTCCTGACTGAATCCCGACAATTAGGTATAATAAATATACATTATGCAGCCGACTATCTCTTCAAATATAAGAAATCGTGTTTCTGAACTACAAAAATGTAATGTACCTAAAAGAACCTTGTGTTCGTGCTTTTTCCTCTTATTGGATCAGTACTCACTAAAAGAAGGGAGGAAAACTCAACGTATTCGAGCAAGAACTCGAAGAAAAAACTTGCTCCTTTTTGGTCAATTATTTTAATTTCTCCGTCTGGTTTATTTATGAATTTTTAAAATTGGGCATGAATAAACATTTTTGTTAACCCACCCCCAGAATTTCCCTTCTTAATCGGTTCAACCAAAGCTTCACCGTTTCCTCTCAATGTTTAATTTCAACAACGCGAACACGTTGAACCATCAACTGATGTGCCTGGCAACCAACTGGGAAACCAATGATTTAGTTAATAAATTATTAGGATGTTTTTAATACCAAAAAATGTCAGCAATGTTTTCTGATTAATAAATGGAATCTGGTCGGGTCAACTTGCACATGTGATAATGTTCTTTCAATTAACTGAGGATGGCAAATTTCACGATGAAGGAAGAGGATGCACAACATAACCTATGTCGCCTTTAACCTTTCCAGGAACTTAAATGGAAAGGTAACTTTGCACGAAACACCATCAGCATCGGCGTTGCTGTTCAAGCGGAATTGATTCACAAAGTTGTATCCATCTTCCGAATACACGAGTTTTTAACATCAAAAGTTGATTCTTTCGATTCATTTCCTGATGCTCAAATCCTGCGATTGCGATTTTCAATTCACGTGGGAATCAAAAAGCAGCGGAAATGGCTTATTGAAATTATGGAAGTATCGTATCTACTGGTATTTGATTCTTGAACTTGACACACTCCCCCTTTTTGATGTCTGAATCAACACATTTACAAATTACCATGACATTTTTTGGTCGGGTAAGAATCACGTCTGGCTAGTGAAGTACGATTTCCGTGAGCCTCCCTCTCCATCGCCGATTCAATATTGACTTAATTTAGAATAGAACACGCTCTCTGAGCGAGAAGTGGTACCTTCATCAATAAAATACGAATAACGAATCGTGCCTGGAACAACGATCCGTACAATTTTCTGGAGCAAACTCATACCCTGATGAATCACAAATATTAGTTCTCCTTCATAACCTACTCACTTAGTTTTGTAGTTACATTATATTCTATCACAGAGGTCATTATTATTGCTATGGTGTACAGGATTTACGTAAACAGTAGACATATTTGCATTAGTAGGTTCATTGTCCAAAACTCTTCTTTATTTTGCATGGATACAGGGTTTTATGGTGAGAAATGCCACGAAATTTACACTAAAGTAGACAGCTAATAATAAGTGATCTATTTTCGTTTTTTTTTACAATTCACTTTGACTTCACAATAAATTTATTTGTACCGATTTTTACATATCTATTCCAGAAAATATTTTATCCTTTTCACAAAATATTTTGTGCATTTAAAAACATAGATATATTATATTATATTTAGTGACTGTTACTGTGGATATCCGAAGGTGAACAAGAATTTGTTTTTTTCTAAATTATTTTACAGTTACATAAATATTTGGAGGTTCGTGGGTTATTTACTATTTACTGAGTTGATCTGATAGCAGAACAACTATGTGATATCCACACTCTTTCGGACTTGTGACACTGCACCTTCTTGAAAACTCAATTCAACCTATATTCAAGAAGGCAAGGGGGTTTCAATAATGGGTTAAATTAAGTTTATCAAGAAGGAGCCGGGTCCCAAGTCCGGAAGAGTGTGGATATCGCATGGTTGTTCTGATTATCAGATAAGATCAGTTAATAAATAACCCACAAAACCCCCTCAAAAAATCACTGCTGATTGGAACTGAGGGCAGGCCAAATAACGTTAGTTCCACCATCCTACCGTTAGTTAGATATTATTTGGTACTTGAAAATTAATGAAAATCCCATCCCCAGTAATAACCGTTTATTGGTGTTAGAACAATAAAAAAGTTAGTTCTTTTTTCCTGGTTTCAAGGCGCTTGATAGGATTTTTTTAAAGAGTTTGCGCTGAATTGTGAGAATTTCCCTCACTCTTCTCACCATAATCACCCACTTCCCAATTCAAGTGTCTTTGGACGTCTATGGGACTCCGGATAGCACAACTTTCCGTCACCTGGTTAGAGCCCTTGATAGATGGAGGAAGAGTCCTTTCAAAGCTTGCGGCGAAGAGACTCGCGCCTGATCGAACATTCCTAGACATTTCCAGGATGTTTGCGGTAGCCGAGTGAGTTATTCGAGAGTATTTCTCACCCTCGACTCACTTACTTCCCCCTCCGCGCACTCCGAACACGGGCGAGTGAAACTGCAAACGGTTTCTTGATGGTATAGTGGAGGGGGGGCGGGGTATGAGAGGTAAAGTGAGAAAACGGAGGGGAGGGGGGAGACTCGACGAAGAGGATTGATGAGGGATGAAGTGAAACCTTCTCGTGTCACTCAAACCTCATTCAAATTAAAGCAATCTCCATGGGAGGGCGAGAGGGATCTCGCTGGGATGCGCGGAGCAGACAGCTATTCTAATAGGGAAACCCGCTGTGGCGGAAGCCCTCGCGGAAACCATCTGTAAAGTACCCGCAAGCTTTCCCGCATCCTTCTTCCTTCTTTGGGCTGCAGATGCCTGGCGGATGGCTGGCGGAGGTGGGAAGCCGCGCCTCAACCGCCTTCAGACCTGCGACGGGCAACTTGTTAGCTTCGGACAATTTAAATAAATTATCGAGTGACCTCAACAGGTGCGGCTGCAGAGTCTAAGACCAAACGCCCATTTTTAGAGAGTTGAAGAAAAAAATCCTTATCGAAAAATATTCGTAATATCGTCGCTTAAGAACCATTGTCAGCTATGTCCATTTTCACACCCAAACTGACTATAGATTTGCTCACCCAATGTGATTATAAAGATAGATTTTTATTTCAAATTAAAATCAGCCTAAATCCCGGCTATCGAAGGGTTTATGGGAACTACCCCCGCCCCCCTCTCCCTAACGATTTTAGCCTTGAACAGTTTTTCAAACATTTCTTCGTTAACAATCGATCACTTTCAAATTAGTTTTCGGCATTCTTCCTTTTATTCGTTTCTGAAGAACCGTGAGCTATTGAAGTTTCAAATTCCAAATTTTAAATTTAGTTTAAAATAAAAAAATTGAAATGTAAAATTTGGATACTTAGCACATTGTCCGCGAGATTCTGAAAAGAACAATGGCGAAAACAGAAATGAAATTGGTGGAATATTGAAAAACTGTCCAACACCACTCAAGCACCACAAAACCGAAAAAAAGGAAATGCCTCTTTTCCGACAATAAATTGTAGTGAACAATGAAAAGATGCTCATCTAGTTTTCTTGTTGTATCTAATTGAATATTTTCAATAATTTAATTTATACTATAATACATCGAGATAAACGTTTATATGCATAAGTGGTCAGCATTATTTTTTAACTATTCCAATAAAATATTCGGGCAGATTACTTCATACACTTAAATCTCATGTTATACGTGAATATTTTATTTCACATCGGTGACGCAAAGCCGCCCTGTAAGCGCGAATACTGGCATATAATTTGTCACCACGACACCGCATCATTTTTCAAGAAAAGGGACGTTTTATACGAAAAATCTCGCTCTTGAGGAAGGGAAAATATAACTCCGTGCGTTGCGATGCGTGGTTGAGTATCAACGAATTTGCACATAATAACTTTGAGACACCTTATTTATGTACTCCTATCACATCAAGTGAGACACACACAACACATTCCATTCTCTCATTTTAGCTACCCGGAGCATAGTTTCAGTATGTACTTTGTATTCTATAATAATTATGAGAACGGTGGAAAGGTGTGATGCCGGAATGCCTTGGGGCTGACCACAGCTGTCTCCATCAGTTGCTCTCTATGGCGTAGTTGGCCAGATCTCTACATGTAGTCGAGAAGTTGTGGGTTCAAATCCCACAGGGTCCACATTGTTTCTCCTGATTAGTGTTTTCACTCCTCGTTCTTTCTTCTTCCCTTTCCTCTTGTCTTATATTCTCCGCAGACATCGAATTTATTTCCAATAACCACAAAGTTGGTTTAACTGTAGCATTTGTTTTAATTTTCTTGCCCCTTACTGCCATTTACCGCAACTGCCACTTGTTCGTATGTCTGAAATCAATCAATATCTCCATGTATCCATTAAGAGGTAGATTTTGAGCTGTAGATTTCAGTGGTGCCTAACAGATGGAAAATCAGACTGAAGGGGGATTTGAAAACGATGAACGATCTCCTGACTGTGTTTCCCGTAAGAGGACAGACGGACTCAACAATGGGGACATCACGTGAACAGCACTATAGGTTCCAATTAGCGGAATCCCTTCCTCCACGGAGCACAGGCTAATGGAGAACACAGAGGGCTTCGGATCATCATTAACCCTGTTGGTAACTATACTGCCTAACCTCTACTACCTCTGGACCGACGTGTTTAGCACGGGAAACAACCATCATCAATATCAGCTTTCCTAACTTGTCAGATCTTTTCAGGATGGTGATCTATTCTAATTCGCGGAATACATTTGTCGGGATTAATTAACTGAAAGCGTGATGCCGCAGCAGCATGTAGACTGTTGAAGTTGTGTAATCAGTCCCAGTAGTTACTGCTATTCTAATTAATTTGCATTGATGAACATGTTGTGTTTATAAACTTTCAGCCTACCGCAGAAACTATCAGTGTGATCCAATAAGTACTGTAATGGGGAACTTGTATGTGCCTGAAATTTCCTCTTTTCTTGCCTGTTTCTTGTGATTTGGGGCTGGAAAAGAAGATTAGAAGCATGGGAAGAATATTTAGTTGTTTCTAAGAGTAGAAAACTCGAATACAAACCTCAGTTGTTCGAAAAAACAGCTGCC
>JAEMON010000003.1:16694943-16707540 GCA_030264115.1 Lygus lineolaris | reverse complement strand
AACGTCTGCCAAATTGGTTGTGAAGCTATTATGGACGTATAAAGAATTAGCTGGTGAAGAAATAATGGCTCAAAACGTAATTCCAAAATGGGGAACTTTCATTTTTAGGAATTTTGCATTTTGTCCCTCAATATCTAATTCAGCGCCCTTCAAAAACCCCTGGTGCCAATTTTCTGCTTGAAATTACGGCTGGTTTGCCCAGAAATTGGGTTTAAAGGGAGCGCGTGACGTCAGCTAGGTTCCGCAAAAGGTGGCAGACCAGGCTGGCGGTCGGCACATCAGTTAGGTTCAAATTACAAGACCCATTTTCGGTAACTTTGAATCGTCGGACCCCTTAGCACCTTTTTTGAAAGCCCTCAATAAGATCATTCAATTACAAAATGAAAAATAATCTTTCGGTCTGAGCTCAATTTCCGATTCAGCTGATCTATGAACTTAACTGTCAATACAGCTGATTTGTGAGCTAAATTTTTGACTTAACTGCTTTTCGAGTTCAAGTTTTTACTCATCCGTTTTGGGAGCTCAATTTTCCACTCAGCTGATATGGGAACTCAATAAACACTTAGCTGACCTGAAAGATCAATGTCCGACTCATCGAGCTTTGAAGCCACTACTAATTTTTGGGTTCGTCCGATTCCGGCTTCACCTATGACTCTATTTTAAGTAGTTATACCTATGGTAGTATACTGGTTTACATCCAAAATTGTGTCATATCATGTGACTCATTTTTGGACTCCCTCCCACAGTTTCGTGAGGTAGGAATCTACTCCGGATGAATCTCCTCTGTTCTTCGGACGGTAAAAATCCATTTGCATATCACGATCATGTTTTCGTTTTCGTGTTTTTTCATCAAGAATTTCAAGTTTTGCCTTCCAGTTTTCATTCTTATTAAACATATCCAGTCGTATAGGTATTGAAAATACAAAGTTGATGAGCTAATTTTCGACGAATAATTTTATCTGATTTGGTAGGTGATTCCTATAGGACATCTTGAGTTAATTCTGAATATACCATATTATGTTCCTAAGTTCAAGGTGGTGTTCTAGACCAAAAACTTCCAATGACCCGAGGGTGCGTGGGACGATGGGCTCAAGAGGCGCCTGTGCTCCAACGCAGCTCGAAATCCTTTTTATTATCTTTCACCTTGGTGATTTTGATAATCCCTCGATGTTCGTGTGTTATACAATCATAATTACATACTTCACAATGTGAATCATAATTTCAAGTTCATTCCATTTTCGAAATGTGATCCCTAGAGTAGGTACCCAAAAAATGCCGGCCTACGAACTCATCTTTTGCTTTGTAATTTTTTGTTTTATTTTTATTTTTTTGATCGTTTCTAGGGTCAGATATCTTCTTGAGTGGTATATAATAATATATGAATAAGTTTTAAATTTAAGGGAACGTTTTAGAATGGTTTGAAACGGATTCCCATGGAGAATATTTCTAAAAATTCGGATGGATTCTGGGATTTTGTAGCCTTTGGGATAGCTGAATTTTCTTCAAAATTCGTTTAAACTGATTTGTTTGGAAAATGATGAATTGGTTGATAAATTTAATATCAAATTTGATAGGGGATAAACTTATATTTCGATGATTAATTATAGATGGATTACTGGTTGTTCACTTCAGGATGACTGAAATGAGATGAATATAATGGAAATTTTCAATTCCCTCTGAGATTTCAGGAATTTCATGAAGAGGTTCGTCTCCCTAAGATTCCTGGAAAGATCCGCCTATTTAGACTCTCTTGAGGTAAAGAAGTTCACCTTCACTTCGCTCCTGAAGACGGGAATCCTCCTGCTGGATAGCTCCTTCCTCCCCTTTCGTTCGAAGAGGAGGGAGGAGGTCGAAAAGACTGAGGGAAAACCCCATAAAAACAACGGTAGATGTTGTCAGGGCGCCCTTCCTCCTTCCTCAACACCCCGGGAAAACCCGTTGAAGGGAGGAAGAAGCGTCCTCCACTTGATGGAATTGCATTCCTGTGCGGGGGGGCGTAAGGAGTCCCTAACCTCATCCTCCTCCCGTCATCCGGGTTCCCGCCGCCTCCCCTCCGCCCGTTATCCCGGTCCTTTTTCCCGCCTCCCGACTCGCGGATGCCGCCCCCTCGAGTCCGCCACCCTGCGCACTTCAGTCGCTCTTCAGACGCCGCTTGGGACACAGTTTCTCTGTTCTCTGTCCCGCTTAAAAACATCGCTACACCACCTGCAGTAAGTTAAACCCCGCTTGATAAAGACCCTCCCCACTTGATAACGTTCCCCCTCGATTGATAACGTCCAAAGTTCGTCACCCGCGATGAACCATATCATAACTACCTGCTCACGGAATTGACGAATTTGATGAACTTACCAACCGTCATACTAAAACAACGAATTATTATCATCGACAATATTATACTTACCTACATGATAAAATTTGTTAAGTACCAGTAATAACCATAGTAATAAGAGCCTTTTTCGGGCGGACACCATCAGGAATTCAATAATTTATCATAAACATGAATAATAATAAATCCTATAATTAGGTAGTAATCTGTAATCTTAATCATAACATTATTTGTGTAATTAGCATAACTATTTTTAAGCAGTGAAGATTAAACTCGCACCCTTTCTAAAGACGCTTTAACTCGAAATTCTAAAAATTTCATTTAAGTTCCTCTACGAAACGACACTGCAAGACTGTAGGTACAAACTAAGCTGAATGCAGAATTGGGTATTCCCTCGATTCAGAGTTTAAACCGCTAATCAGAAAAGACCAAGCATTTATTCGGAACAAAAAGCCGAATTATACCTTCTCAACACTGGCAAATAATTCAGGAGGAATAAGAATGGATTTTCAAACATGTGAAGTATTTGAAACGGCCGATTTCGAGCTTAAAAATATGATAGAAGATAAAGACCGATACAGTCACTCGAAAAATAGGTAGCAGGGTGTGTCCAAACTGGAATTTCCCAACCCATGAGAAATAATTGAAATCAAATTAGGAATTATATTGATGAACCAGGAAAATAATATGCGAACCTTTTGAAATATTCCGAAAATATTATCAAAATTGCAAACCCTCGTAGGCATCTAGGTACGCGAGGCTTACTAGGTAAGCCACTTTGGGTATTATTGAGGTTCTTTCTAAGAATGAGGTTTCAATCTACCTGGTCATTAGATTTTCCAAGTCAAATTCAGAATTTTCCAAACCAAATTCAGAATTTTCCAAGTCAAATTCAGAATCTTTCATTTCAAATATCTATTTTTTCCAACAAGTCTTTTCCTTCCTTGATCAAAGGAAACCCGCGTAGGTGGGGCCTGGTTCTAGTGAATGATCGAAGAAAATTCAGCTAATGCAATGGCTTATAAATCGTAGATATGCAAAATTTCAAAAATGTTCTCCATGGAAGTCCGTTGCGGACCATACCTTTATACATTAGGTATAGGTATATATATATTTTCATATCATTGTGTCACTCCAGACGATATTATTATGACCTTGGGGTAGATCTAAAAACTCCAAAAAAAATTTCAAAATGTCAATCACAACGTACCAGCTAATTTTTGTGCCAACAAAATCACCCTTTCGTTTGATATTATTGACATTTTGAAATTTTTTAGGATTTTTCAGATAGATTCCAGGGGCAGACCGTCTGGAGTGATCATATACCTACCTATATATAAAGTATGTAAAATGTTAAACTTCATGAATCGTTTTAGAATGGTCTAAAACGGATTTCCATGAAGAAAATTCTTGAAAATTTTGCATTATTGCAAATTTATAAGCCATTATATTTTTGTTATCATTGACATTTTCAAGCCATTGCGATAGCTAATCTTTTTTCTTCGAAAATTCACTATAAGTTTCCGACAATTTCGTGTTCACAGTATGTTTCTTTCAGACAGAGTAGGTATTTACCTGTTCGGGGGATATAGTTTCTGCTAATGAGTTGTCTCGAAATATTTCATTTAATCCCTATAATATGAATAATCTTTCTTGTTGCGATTGTTGAGTGTCCGAGGGTTGTCAGCACCACCGCTCAGCTTCCCAGCTCGTTCATTAGTAATGTCCCCAGAAACTCAGCGAAAGCAGGGTGTTTTTATTTCTTCTTTCAGCTGTGAGAACACTCAGTGCTAATCAATACTGCATGTTTGGACGTTTGACCCTTTCTATCGAGGCGGATATACGATTCCACGGAGTTTGCCCTCGACTGTAAATTTTTTTTTTCAGACAGAAGTGGACGGGTTTGACGATATACTCTGTACCTTCAAGCAGATTATATTATTGCCCAACTGACCTCCAGGCCGAAATGAGCCAAATTAGATTATTTCGCCCTATAATTTACTTTGGGTGTTGACATTCTCGCAGAAAACCTCGATTGATGTACGCTTTTTAGGAATTTGGCTCTGTAGATAGGTAGGGGGTAGACAAGGTGTGTTCTGAGGCTCTTTTTTAGAGATAAGAGTACGAGTCTACTAGAGGTGTACCTAGGGAAAGGATTTTTGTTACCAATTTCGAGAGGTAGAAATTGTTTTTCTTCCTAAACCAGAATGACAATTTACTTTTTAAGTTTTAGACCTTCCTGTACGTATTTGGCCGGTCTGTCATCATTGCAACACATCCATAATTTTATTGTAATGATGGGTTGGATTAACCCTTTCCCGTTCAGGAATGAATGTTTTTTGGATTCTTCAATTATTTAGGTAGGTCGGTACATGTTTCGGTGGTATTCGCCACTTTCTTCAGCCTGTCAAGGTTCATTAAAGATGGGGCTCATCCCATTCTCCTCGAAATTGTTCATGTTGATTTCGCATCATCATTTCACTCCATTCTACGTTGTGAATAGTTTTAATTAAAATATAAATAAAATTAAATCAAATAAGTTAAATTAATTTGTGATTATTTTAGACCATGTACCAGTCTTTCTTCCATGTGCAAGTTCTTTTTCACAGTTTTCTCCTTAAAACTAAACTTTTTATCAACTATAAGCAAAAGCCCTTCAATAAGTACCTGGCTTCATTTGAATCTGAAAATTCAACACTCTTCATACTTTGATAACATACATGAAGAAAATAGAGCTTAAAAATGGCGACTTGCCTGAACAAGTGAAAGAAAGGAGAAGAAACGGAAACTATTCACAGCATAGAATGGAGCAAAATCATGATGCAACATGAACATGAACAATTTTGAGGAGAATGGGATGAGCCCCATCTTTAATGAACTTTGATAGGCTGAAGAAAGTTGCAGATACCACCGAAACATGTACCTACTAACCCAAATCCATAATTTTCAGCCGAATACGATTAAATTTGCAGAGTTGTGTTGGCTGGGCCCTTGTTGGCCTCCTATACATTTTAGTCCTGTCAAATCTGTAGCAAACGTGAATTTCCTCAAACTTAAATGACTTTGCACGATCTAATGGCCCGTTTTTGCTCAAACTTGCACGTTTCCTGCTGCAAAAAGTTTGTAATTCGCGTGGAATCTACTTTAATTTAGAGTTCAAAACGTCCTACTTTCAGAGAATTTTTCATTTATCAAGTTAGTTATGCTAAATTTGTTCATCTAATTCCAACTTCCGGTCCTCAATCCGATGATGAAATTATGATGAACCTCGGTAATGGGTTTATATAGTTCTTTATCCGCCCAGCCCCATTCAAATTTCATTTGTTAACTATCCCGTTGAGTTAATTTATCTGCACAATTCGCATCCCCAATAGAGCCAAAAACAGTGGAATAAGGCCACAACTCAAATTCCAAAGGTTCAGTATTGGAAGTCAACCGTTTGTAAATTTTGAACGCCAATAGGGTATTTAGGCTAAGGGTCTCAGCACTTGAAGGTGCTATACAAACCTCAGATTCTGGTTCAAAATACGTTCAATGTCTTTATCTATATATAAATTACATGGTTCAAACCCTGGACAAGCTGTGCCCCATTGAATGGGATAAATGACATGTTCTTTGTAATGAAACACGCCCAGTGATTTTGTGAATCATTCCAATAGGGACGCGACTGGATATCTGGCTTTGTGAATGAGGGAGGCGGAAAAAATACTTTGCCAAGTGAAAATCGCATATAGCTTCCTCGCGACCAAGAAAATTTAAACGAAATCGGCTGGAAACTGTGGTTATTAGGGCTCTAACAACGAAATTTAGTAAATTCCATGCGCATGCGCATCAATCATGATGAAATCCATACGGGGCCCTGCCCGCGTATTCCCTAAAAATTCAAGCGAAATTGCATAAAAATTGTGTAAGTTACGCCTGTTATGTCAACAATGATAATGAGAATACACTCTTGACCGCGTTGATGCTTGTCAGCTTAGACAAAATGTACCTACTGTGAACTAATTTCACGGTTGCGCATGCGTGGAGCGTACCATTGACTCAATCATGAAATTCATATGGGACCTCAAGGGGCCCCACCAACATAATCACTGAAATTTGAACCAATTTGGATGAAAACTCTGGAAGATATGGCTGTTTTGACATTTTTTTCGATTCTCAAAGTGAACACAAAGCTTCCGCTATCTGAAGCAACACTGAAATTTTGTTTCCAATTATTCCCAACTGCCCCGAACTGAAATATGAATGCGTAAAACACTGAACATGTATGCGTATGACAAGGAAATGCCGACCGACTGACAGACAGACACGGAATCAAATTTTTTGAGGAAGTTCTGGAACGAAAAATGCGATTGGAAATTTCGATTTTGGAGGACAAGATTTTTTCCAATCCTGCTAGTGAAAGACTCGAACGCATAATCTATAGAGTAATCCGACCATTACGTTAACTTTCCACGTGAGTGCAACGAGAACGCGTCCATGAATTTAATATTATGTACTGCTATTGAGTAAGTTACGAATATGGTAACTACTTAGGGTTAGGAGAATACTCAGGTCCCTAAAGCATTGGCAACGTGGTATTACGTGAATACTATGAAGCTGGTACCAGTAATTGACGGTACTCGAAAGCCTAAAAAATGAAGAATCAACCAAATTTTGTTGATAAGAACACTCCGAATTTAGGCACCTACTCCAGCTCGCAGACAATATTCGTGGAGTCCTGAACAATATCCTCGACGGGTATTTCTTTCGGAGGGGTTATGAATGGAATACGGAAAAATGAAATTTGATTAATTATATAGTGGCGGGTTTTTGAGGCGAATGGACCGGACACCTCAAATTTAATGTTTCGAATTGCATCGTGGGTGAGGTTTATGAAAATGAATTCATAGAAATAAAAAACTGGACCGGGTATTATGCTGTAAATAGTAGTTACACAGTCGGAAAAATATTCAGATCAAAATATTCAGTCGACTGTCATTGAGTTAGTGATTCAGATACGAGCAGCGGACCATGTTGGAGAGCTGCGACCTGCACGCTTCCCTTGGGAGTATTAGGCGGGTTAATTCTGTCAACTATTAACCCGAACCGGCCTATATAGCGGCAGACCAAATTCATACCGGGTCGCATTCAGCAACGGACCGGTATTACTCCCGTTCCACCAATCGCCAACGATACAACTTAAACAATGTCCAGCGTAGGGAAGCGCTGGGAAATGAAACATTAAAGTTATCGCGTTTCTCTTATTCTATGGGAGGTCTCGTGAGTACTGAAACCACTCATGGGACGTTCGACTACAACCCGAAAAAAATATCGTACGTATTAAATAGACGTTCAAGGACGTTCGTGTATGCCGAGCATGCGTGAGGTGTGGACGAGGTGGGCCTAACGATGTTGTCCGTGGGATCAGTTTCGTCCACCAGGGACCTACAAGTTCGTGACGGGTTGTAATAATAACATTCAGTTGAGACGTAATGGGAATCCAACGAGAAACCGCACGAATTTATTTCTCTCGGTAGTACCTATTCCGAACGATACCAATTATAATAATCCAGATGGGTATACCTGCGGGGTGTCTACAGTAAAGTCGGAACAAACTTTGAGATTCGATTCTAGAGGTAATATCCTAGTTCTCGTGCGTATTTTCACTTAGATTTTGGTTTTTATCCACGAAATTTTCCACACTGAATCAAATGATGGCACTCTTGATGTATCTTGACTGGTGATAAATAATTGATTTTTCAGGAAAAATATTTCATGTTTCGGAGGTACTTGCATCACTCATATATGAGCAAATTCAACTAAAACTCATATCTAGCAAAAAGAAGGGGGGGGGGGGGGGGGGGGGGTAGGTGGTGTTAATAAGTCCAAAAAAGCTATTTCCCTAGTAAAATCAATTTTGAGAGGAAATAAGTACACGTTTTTGACGAGAAAACATTTTCAAAATCTCAGCTTTCCAACTGTTCTTTTTCTGAACAATCCTCCAGGCACTTTTCAAATCAACTCGTAACTGATAAGTAAGCAACATAAACTGCTTCAGATCTAGAGACGTTGTTATCATTGGCTGGCTTGACAACGCCACAACAGGTTGTAGTGGGCTGCTGTTTTAGAAATCCTTGCATCACTCTCAACCCAATAGTCATCGGTCTCCAGCATTCCTCAAACCGCTCCTCTTCCTCTACTCTCCCCCAAAGCTTGTCCAGGGCGGACTCGACATTGAAACCTATTATCGCAGGAACTTTTGGACTTGACCGTATGCCTTCGCATGCACAAGGAACATGATTGGTTTCGAGTCCTCCTCATTTCTTATGCTTTCCCAACACCTACTATAGATCCTTGAATGCTATAAGCAATATTGACCCGAGACTGACTTCCCCACATATAGGGCCTAAGGCGACTTCAAGCGCCTCATCCAACGTACCTGAGAGGGCGAATAACTCCAGCTTCCGTTGTCGCTGGTCTTGAATCCTGTCGCACAACATCACAAAACGTCTATTTCCACCGAAGAACTCATAGGGGATACCGTTCGTTCCAAGTCGGCGGCAAAATGACCTACCGATTCATTTGGCCCTTGCCTGGGAGCTGAAAGTTATAGATTGGCTTTGAAAGACGATTGAACACCCACCTATCCAGGGACAAAACGCAACATTATGTACCAAGTATACCCAGTAGTAGGTAAAGAACGATAGGATGATTAATTGTTTTCTATTGAAACGAGAATAATACTTTAAAAGTGAATCGACAAAGTGTGATTTTTGCTATATGTATACGAACTCGTATATGTGAAGCTGTCAAATGCGAACTGTACGTAATGTAATCTATTAGTTAGATTCGAGAAAATTCTTTCTTCTGAAGCCATACTGGGTTTAAAAATTCCATCAATATTACTAGCATAGCTGTGCCACTGTGTCTCAGTTTGTTGTGTGATGATGACATTGTAATCATTTATCTGAGTAGAGCACCCTGCTGCCTCGTCTTCCTTGCTGGCAACCCCAGCCCTTCCTTCGCTCAACGTCAGGGGCTGTGACATTTAGAACACTGCAGGGCCGACCTCCCAAACACAGAACATTAACTTCTCTCTATCCCCTCCACTTTATTTCCCCTTCCATCACCCTACTAACCTGACTGTGCTAATCAGCTGCCCCTCTCCAGTGTATACTCTATAGCTTTATGATCCCGGGAGAACAGTCCCCGCTCTCAACTCCGATTGCCCTATTGTATCCCCCCCGCAATAACCGTTGCCATCTATCCATCATGCTCCGTATGTTTTCCCTGGACTGAAAATCATCAAAAAATCAATCTAGGCTCTTATGGAGTACTTTGTTCTCAGAATTTTGACGTCAGGCTTCGATCGGGTAATGACGCATTTTGTTATATCAAGGCATATAGAATACCTACTACTTCAGCATAGATCAGTGACTTCTAGAAACGACACCGTCAATTCATTAGTTAAGTAGGAGAAATGAGGAAGAACAGATCACGAAACATAAGACTTGAACAAATCTTGTAAACAAAGCTACCTGCCACCATCAAAGGATTGAAAGGGAAATTATTTTACTCTAAAAAAAAATATTATCAGATGTGTCAACCCCCCTCCACTTACCAGACAAAACAACGATGCACTTAGAGGGCACGCTATGTGAACTGAATAACTCAATGAATGATTCGAAAAACTCTTCTTCATTCAAATTTCAGCCAAGTGAACAAGACCAACATGGAATACATGAATAAAATAAATTTGTAGTTGATTTCTCCCAATGTGATCTTCAAATCGAATTAGGGTTCATTCTGTTCATCAAGGATCGTGTTATAGTCTCTCGGTTTCCAAGTTATCTCTCTGCCCTCCCAATAATAGTGGTAATTTCCTTGGCAAACCATTCTTCGTGTTGTTCTTTCCAAGTTGCAGCACCCATCGCTAATCAGTTAATCACCCATGTTGCCGCCAACTCCCGCTTTGTTCCCCTTTTTTGTTGATCTTGTTCCCCCTCGGTTTCCAAAATTAGAAACCATTCAACTTTATCTCGAATCTCTATAATTTTACACTACTATACTTACTCACATGGGATTCCATTGTAGATATATTACACGTAAAGAGTACTTGCGCTTTTTGAAGCTTTGAAATTGAAAAATATGGGCCGACTCGGTCTGGCACGTAGCTTCCTCGTATTCAATTATATTTGAACAACAAACGTCCACAAACGTGTTTGATTTTTTTTAAACTGAAAATATCAATAGGATCAGGATTCATTCCTCTCATTTTGTTGACGTTGATGGGGGATGAACTCTGTAGAGGCTAACTATGGGTTTTAATTGGCTTAACCCGGGAACAGTAACATGCGTCACCATGACTACCGATAAATTTAAATTCTCTGTATTGACACTCGAGAGTGCCTCAAGCGGCCAGGAGCCATAGTGATTCAGACTGGACCCACGTGAGATGTGATAGAAACCTCTCGTGCATATTCATTCGATTCACAAATTAGATTTGTAGCTTGGGAAGCAGAAACAAATTAATATGTGAGTTATATTTGAAATACCCCCATGTGAGTCATAATGGCTCGTGTCTAATAATAAGGGTATAACAAATAAGTTTTGAGTTACCGGATCAAATTGTAGAACTGCGGTGGCTCCAACGTATATTATTCTGGATTGATGATGTGTGATAAGGCTGACATAGCTGTATCCAACTTACGTAGGGGAATAATAAGCGCATACATATACCACAGCAGGGAAGTCTTAATTTGAATCAGGCACAACTTTGTGTACCTAAAATAATTATCTCTTGAGGAAAAATAATATAAGAGTTCCGATGACATTCTCACTGATTATAGCTGATGATTGCTACTCCACCATAACTGAATGTTGGCAATTGACCCACAAATGTTTGTTCAACGTTGTTCAGAAAATTCGAATACACGTCCAAGAAACACATTCTTCAACTCTTCCCAGAGCGACGATGCTCTCACGGGAGATAGCATTCTCTTTGTAATTTCGCTTGTCCCTTACCACGTTCACATTTACGAGCTCTATATACCAAGTAAGTATTCTCGTTGGTAACGTGACACTATAACACGAATTCAACATAAAGAAATTTGTCTCCACTCAACTCCACTTTTTCACAAATGCGTCAAGAATGTCAAAGGTGGAAGCGAGAAGTGGAGGGGGACGTTTCGGCCTTCGGAAGGGCGGGCAGGTTGTTGTGGGGAGGGGGTACGCTCACGCCCTCGAGCCCGGTTTACCTAAACCTGATCGGCTCATATAATGTATGAGCCGATATTATGTATCGCATATTATGCATACTTATTATACATCGCAAAGGTACCGAGCTACCTCGTTCCTCCCGGAATTTGTCTCATTCGATGGCCTATGTTGCACAGCAACACGAACACGGGAATCAAACTTTTTAATGCGAATAACAACTGTTGGGGTAACAAGAACCTCTCAAGGTACATCGCTTTTATATTTCGACTAACTAACCTAATCCTTTGTTGAAATGGAAATGAGCTCCCTTGAAGAAAAGACGCGATAAAGTCAGCCCCAGTCTCGTGTCACCGCCTGAAGCCATCTTCAAAACCTTGCCGGTGTGTAGGTCAAGAGGTTTATTTTATTTTAGAAAAAGGCGGATTACCGACTTCTCTCTCTGCCGGCTCACGAGTTGATATCTAACGCTGCAGGGGCTCCCACGGGTAGGGGCGGTATCATTATTTGAAGAACAAAACGAAAAAGGAACAGAAAAAACCAAAGCTTTGACAATTATGATCCCGTCACGCGAACTGAAGGCGCCACCCATCACAGAGCAACTCTAACACCATCAAACCACCCCAGCAAACTTTCTCCATCTCAATCATCGCGGCTGTGAGTCCATTTTTTCAGCTTCAGAGTTTTGGTTTGCTTCATAGTTAGGCAGGTACCTACCGGTATTTTTTGGGGGGCATCGCATTACCTTTTTTTCTGGACGTCCGCCTTCCAGGGGATTCCTGAATCAAAATCCGTGATAACCCTATATAAATTCAGCTCCATGTGATTATATCAACAAAACCTTTTTTTCGCTGCCTAGGCCTCAGTTCTCAACCAAATAGTGTAGCAGGAGGGGATTGACATTGAAAAAACGTGCAATGTTTGACCAATTCTTATCGAATACATAGATCGCAGCAGAGATGTCGTTCTAGTAGTGCACTTCCTATCTCCCTGTTAATTTTTTGACTTTTTCTCAATGGCGTTCCGTTTTTGACCTTTCTGAAATGATTCCTGAATTATAACACTTTTCTTTG
>JAEMON010000003.1:16659524-16681346 GCA_030264115.1 Lygus lineolaris | reverse complement strand
AATCAGTGCTCAACATTGTTCAGCTGCCAAATCAATTTTTAGTTATTTGGTCTGAAACCCCATAGACAACCTGGTGTATTTAGGTTGTTCTTCGTAGTCAAGTGTCTTGTTTGGGGAAATTCGAATTATAAATTCAAACAAATTTCAGCCACCATAAAAAGAACATAATGATAAATTTGAAATAAAAAGCGTCCCGCTTTTTCTCAAAACTTGAACTTCTTCAAATTTTTACAACTACCTACAGAGTTGAAAATTATTACAATTTTTCTCTCGGTTAAGTTTCGACTACCAAAATTATAATTTTCGTCAGTCAGGAAATCTGCTCAGCTGACGCCGTCAGTCGTCTTGTAATGTTGTTTAGGGTTGCTTGCTGGTCATTGCGAAAAAATCCCAGCCATTAATCTCTCGGTTAAATTATATGCACAATTTAACGAAATTTGAACTCGTCAGTTAGTAAATTGTCCCGGGATCGGAGGTCAGTCACTCTAAATCCTGAATCAGCGATAGAAAAACTACATTTGAAAAATTCCAACCAATTATCTCTCGGTACAATTAGTTATCAAAATTTCAACAATTCAATTATATTTATTTCATATTAATGCGCCAGGTAAGGAGTGATGGCTTACTCACGGATCTTTTTTTCAGGGGATCAAGTCCCTTCGATTAAAGGGCATTCCAGCTATACATCTCCCGGTTAAATCTGGAGGCCACTGGCTCTCTGTCTATAATATTGTTCAACTGTTCCAAGGGTAGTAGCCACAATGGATGCGCAAAAAAGTTAGCAGTCTCACGTAGTACCTAATTAAGGGAATGTTCTCTCTTGTCATAGTCCCTGTTTGGTTCTTGTTAAAAAATGTGATGTTCGTCTTCATCCAATAGCAAAACGAAAACATGACGATTTGGCCATTAATATTGAGTGACCGATCCGAAAGAGGGGTAGGTAGTTAAGGGTCTCAATATCTGCTATGTTCCAAACAAACTTTTTTTGTTCGTTTGAACGAACCGACTCAAAAAAGTAAAAATAGAGTGATGCGTGCGGAGTAGAAGAGAGTCTTCTCCATAAAGGATCAGAAGGCTGATGGATCTGATTCTGAGAGGGGGATATAGTCTTTCAGAGCGGAGTAATGCAAAGTTATTGGATCATATGGTGACTAGAAACTGGAGCTTGGGTGGGTGAAGGGTGATGGTCTCTTTGAAGTGTATTTCCAATTACTGGGGTATGGATGTGGATGTGTATTCATACAACGTCGGGTTGGGAGGACGTATTCGGAAACCACAGACTTATCCGAGAAAGCCGGTATTAGCGAAGAGCTCTTCAGTCCAAAAGCTGGTAGGACTGACAACCGGTAATTCGAAGCTCTTGAAACCCCTCGTGTGTCAATCGAGTTGACAATTGCGTTGGGATAGGGTAATCTTCGGCAAATCGCAACAATGGGGTTTAATATTGAAGGATTATCCAATCAAGGAGTTGGATATTATGTTATACTAGAGCTGCTGTCGGTATTAAGGCTGTAGGGTTTCGAAAATAAATCTTCCTGTCGGGCAGCGTGTACTTCAACTCGTTTATAAGTATGAGTATGAAGGCACAAGAATAGAGTCAACCCGTTTTGGGAGTCTGTACCTATTCTATTTGCTAGTTTCAAGACTAGAAGGTTGCTATATATGTATATAGCTCCGGATATATCATGAACAAAATAAACTGATGACAACCTCTTTGAGGATTAGTTATGCACTCATATTCGCACTCAGGCATTTTCAACAATAAACCATTGGAACTGACCAAGGAGAATGCTTTCAACCAATTGCAAGATGGATGACTCACTGGCAGAAACCTGATTGAGAGTCAAAATAGAGAAAGAACTCTGTCCACCTTTGCGAAATTTCCTGAAAAATTCCTGAAAATTTGAAAAAGATAGAATGAAAACTCTGGAGATATGGCTATAACAAGGAAATGCGGACAGACAGACAGACATGGAACCAAATTTTTTCAGGAAGCTCTGAAACGTAGAATGCGAGTGGAAATTTCAATTTTGAAGGACAACCATTTTTTCGATTCTCGAAGTGAAAACAAAGCTTCCGCTATCCGAAGCAACACTGAAATTTTGTTTCCAATTTTTCCCAACTGCCCCGAACTGAAATATGAATGCGTAAAATAGAAGTAACACCTTATCCAAAGTTAATTTCAACAGGTTTAGATAGTAGGCTTAGAACGAAACAGTTCACCCCACTTCCCGAAATCTCCTCTTTGACGTCCCCCGTCTCATTATTCAAATACCAAGATAGAGGAAGGAAACCAAATTACGCTCAACTCACCGCATAATGAGTTTAGTTGTAAGAATACATTCCTAATGGCTCGTGAACAAGCGGGAAGAGGGTAGGAGGAGGAGATGGATTGCAAATGACTTGACAATACATAATGAATTGGCAAGGGGGGTTTACAATACATAATGAATAAGGGAGACTGAATAAATCATGAAGATCAACATTTGATAGAGTCCCCTTCTATCTATTTCCTTTGCTCCTTCACAACTGTTCCCAGCCTTCTGTCTCGAGCCTAACACGGTTTCACTGTGGCCTTTTCGGGAATCCCTCTTAGTGATGCGATGAGAGCATTTTACAAGATACTCGTGCTTATGGAGGCTATCACAAGATTTTACTCAGAAACTAAAGTGGTTCATGATCTTATCTTGCTAACTGTGAAGAAAAGGCTCTCTCTCATGCAAAGATACAGAGCTAATGGTAGTGACGATGATTATGGCAAGACCAATTCATTCATACCCTTACGTATAACAGTGCTATGTATCTCCCATAGGTCTCTTGTGAAATTCAACAAATCGCTAAATAACCATGAGGAGAATTCAAACAACATCTACATTGCTAACAACAACATTTCCATGAACTTCCAGTACTTATCATGATGATGACCATAATAATTTATGCGGGGAACCCTACTTCATAGCATATCTTTGTACCTTGTTTTAGGGGTGCTGAATGCAATTTCGATATTTAAAAAAAAAAACAGACGGTAGACCTACGGTTCTACAGTCAGATAATTTAATACCTAATGATTGATTTTACGCCATTCAACTCCAAAGCGTAACAACGAACATATTTCATCTTAACATGAAATACAAACAAACACACGCTTTTTTATGTCGCGAAAGTAATTAAAAAAACCGTCCTGTTAATCATTATTAAATAAATGATAAAAGTTTCTATCGACAAGACTCGGGGACAATAGTATTTCCGGAGTAACCTATATTCCCCACTCATTAGTGATTGAACTACCTACCTACCTACACGATTTCGTTTATCTATGATTTGAATCCCATGAATGTGATCGTGATAATGAGAAGTTAACGGTAAGTAGTGTTCTTAAAATTGACACACATGGTTTTTCAATGAAGACGGTTCTGATTCTAGAATATTAATAGCTCGTTTAGTTTGACAGGCTAACTCTCAAAGGGAGGTGCAAATTGAATGTTTCAGTGACGGGTGTCCATCAGAGCTTGTTTGGACAACGTTGTCGGTCGCTGAAAGGCTCGGGGCAAGAAACCGAAAATTGGTTCGCCCAACCGGGGTTGTGATGCCCCTTCCTCGCAAAGATGTCTTGTAAACACCGCAGAGCAAATACTTACTTCCACCAGAAAAAAGACCTCCGTTTCTGGGAGAAATACTCTGGGGAGGTATTAGAAGAATCGATGCAGAGTTAAGTGAATCGAGCAAAGAAGCGTCGGTAGAAGGAGAACGGGTCGCTTGTCTAACTGAATTTAATACGCTTAAAGTGTTGGAAAAAAGGCTCTTTCTAACACTCTCCTTTTGAATAATTCACAGAGTTGAGAGTGAACAATGTTGTTCCTCGCAGAATCGCAGTTCAACCTTGTCAGCCCCACGGGCTGGAAGTTTGAATCCTAAGTGAGAACTTGAATATATCCGTTAGGAGTAGGATTCATCAAATTGGGTCATGGGAAGACGCAAGCCACGTATGACGAAGAAATATGTAGCAAAAAACGGTGAAGTGATTCCTTGATGTAGTTAAAAGATGCATGTGATTTTGAATATCATCATAACGGGAGATTATAGTGACACCTGACATATTATTCAGAATAAGTGTGTTCGGCTACCACTAGGGCCAAATTCTTCATCATTAAACCTCGTTGAAATGTTTCAATAATATTAAATGTACCTGCTACTTCCTGATAAAATTATGAAATGTTATCAATACAATTTGGTCTATCTCAATTCAAATTTGTCGGCCATGGAAATAAATTTCCAGTGGAGTTGTGGATACCGGGATTGTGCTCCAAAAATTATTTTTACATAAAAGAAAAGTTAAAGACCTGAGACTTCTGCGTCGGATGAGACCAATGCCAGGTCACCAACACAGTAACCATGATTTTTGGTTATTTTTAAAAGTTTTCCTTTTCATTCGTGAACACGAAGAAAGTCGAGAAAACGGAAAACTTTGAAAAATCACCAACAATTATGGGTAACTAGTTGGTGAGACAGCGTTGGTCTCATTCAACGCAGAAGTCTCAGGTCTTCTACTTTCCTTCCATACAATAATAATTTTGGGAGGTTCTAATGGTCAAAAACGTGACTTTTCTAGGTTTTTTGATGTTTACGCAGTTAAGTCGCTACTTTAGGCATAGAAACATGGAGTATATTCGGAATCAGCGCAAAATTTCCTATAAATGTGGAGCGGAGCTTAGTTTTTGCCGGATCCGCCCCATTGTGCGCCGTACGCGGCACTTTCCTTAGTTACCATGGTCCAAAATTAATGAAATTTGGTATATCAGCCCCATTTGGGGTCTAGTTGTGCCGCGAAGCTTCAGCCTTCTCTAAGGTGTAAAAATAGGGGATGAAATGATCAAAACGCTCTAGCTCGAAAATTTCAAATAGGAAGGTATATTTTTTCCATCAATTTCTAATAGAACAAAATTTTTAGGGTCGAATGAGACCTCGTGGAGCATTTTAGGACCAAGCGTTCGCTCCCTGTAACTTAGGGGTTGAACGGGAAAAAACCAGAAACACAAGTGTGAACCGCAAATCTTCCTGAGTAGCCCAAATCCCCATACAAAGATCAGCTGTTTTTCGATTTCAATAAACCAAGTTTCTTGTTTACTTTGTGAAGCTCCCTTGTCACTTAATTTCGTTATGAATGAATATGACAACTCTCAGATAATAATAATTACGATTAGTTACTTACTAGTTGCCCTCGAAAAATGATTGTGAACTTCGCGATATATTCAAGGTGGGTAGATGGGTTATCTATACAGAAAATAATAAACCATTATTGTGTAATAATTCTCAGCGTTTTTTAATTTTGTAGCACTTAATACTCTGCTTCCAAGAGAAAACAAGCTCCAATACCCCTCATCACCACAAAAATACCCTGAGGGGCGAAATCAGCTTTAAAATCCACAAAAATGGCCAAAAATGTGCTAAAAACGACGTTTTTTCACCTGTTTTTACTATTTTATAATTGACCTAGAGGGCTGAAATTATGTTTTCATCATCCCCATACATGAAGAAACCAATCTTCTTGTTTGTAGTCTGATGAATTGGGCGAGATAGCCGAGGAAACTGTAGTTTCCTAGTGTACGCCCAATAAAGCTATTGAGCTCGACCGCCGTTTCTTCATATCCTCCAAGAGACCACCAACAGACGCTTTCTCGACTGGTAACCAGTTTATCATGTGTATTATTTATATTTTTGTAAATAGTTTTTATACTATTTTCATTTAAGTCACTTGTGGTACATGTTAAATATTCTTCAAGTAGAACATGTTCGAACGAATGTTTCATCATAAATAAGTACGCGTTATATCGAGTATAATTTGTTCTCCAAAAATGTTGAATAGGGGAAACGTGAGAGGATAAATTAATAATGATATTATTTATCATGCATACTTGGGAGTCGTTTACATTTTGATGTGGTTTAGGAATTCCGAGTCAATGTTATTCCATAGATGATGATATTTTCTTAGACTGTCTTGTACTGTTTCTCGTTTCGTGAATCTTCAATAACTACCAAATTGAAGTGTTAAAAGTGTCGTCCATGAAGTCCTAAATCACTCAGTTTGGAGGGACGAGGTATGGGAAGCTTAACTCCAAGGATATTAATAAATTCGAGGCGGATATATCCAGGGTGCAGCTGCTTTAAAAGGAAAGAGGCAAATTGAAGGACGGAAGGATTCAACATTAAATCGTGCAGCCCTGAGAGGCTACGAAGCCTTTAAAAGCGTTCAAGATTAGAAGCGAAGACGTAGTTTGACAAATTTGACATGTTAGGGTAATGAGGGGAAGGTAATGGAGACTCGGAGAGGGCAAAAGCGGGAATAAATTCCGCAGAGCCCTTTTTAAATGTAGTCTCTCCGTAGCCGAAGACTGTTATTTTTCTGAAGGTACCAGTAAAAGCTGAGCGAAGCTAAGAAAGGGGGTGGCGGTGGGGGGGAAGGTGGAAGTAGTCAACATAGCTGGAGAAAAGGAACCCGGCGAGGGAAGGAGTTCCAGGAGGGGTAGTTCTCAATCTTCTTCCTCTGGGAGTGCTGAGATGGGGAGATGGGGGTGGCAATTTACAGAGAGGAATGCAATTAACAGTAGCATTAGTAGTGAGATCGTGACAGCTACCCGCCCCAGGCGAACTCCACTGCCTTCCATAGTGCGGGCTTTGCCTTCGCTTGGAACTTCTATTCTATTTGGTGTTGCACGAAGGGCGCTGCTTGTCGTTTTTCGGCCGACACACAGTATGAGATTTTAAGGGTGTCGCGGGACCTGACTACTTCCACGCTAATTTCGAATATATTTCACCACAAATATGTGGTGAATATGTGGTATAATAATGTTATTCTATGCGGGAAACTTCAAAATGGAGGAATACAGGACGAACAATACACACTTCAAGACGGCATGATCTTCAGAGGACAAAGGGTAATGATCCCTCAATCTCTAAGTTCTGAAGTTCTACCTGAGCTACTTCACAACCATATAAAATCTTCAAAATGAAGAGTCTGGCACGGCGATAATGTACTGGCCAGGGATTGATAAGGATATAGTTTTTGAGCCAAGGAAGCGGTCCCATCGGTTCATCCACCACAACAAAATTGTGGATAATGAAATTCTGCGTCGATTGAATTATACCAATAATGAAAGAAATTATGTGACAAAAAATGAGAAATTCAAGCTCTTTACCTAACGCTTTAAATCAAATTAACTATGATTTGAAAAAAATGTTGGGAGTAAACAACATTCATATCACACAATAAACAATTCATATCACATTTTGGGGTATCCAGGATATTATCTTCTAATGTGTACTTCGGGGTAGGCAAACGGCCTATGCTGAGTGGTGGGTATTCCCTAAGCTACGGTATGGAAATTATTTTTCAACGGTGATGATGATGTCTTTCTAAGTTCATTAGAAGATAATTATTTATTAATTTATCAATTATAAGTTTAGAACACTGATGAGAATATTGCTATTCTTTATAGTTCAAGGTATTATTACACAAAGAACTTGGTCGGTTTCGAAGCTTTCCTTATTCGTAAGTCCAAATCCATCACTTTAAGACTGAGGGATTTACCAACTCATTAGTCTCATCAGGTATGTTTTTTCTCTAGACTGATTGCATTCTGAGCTCATTCCTCCAAGGCCCAAGAATAGAGATGGTCCTCATCCCATGGAGGCTTCCCATCCTGTGCATATACCTTCATAACGTAATCTGTTTAGGATATGTGGTGGCTAATCCTCTCATCTACGAGTAATTGGTGAAAGGTTTTTTGAAACTTCTACTATAAAAGAAAAACTTCTATGATGAAGTTAGATTTTAGTTGAACCGCAATGGAAGCTATTAGGAGTCCAATCAGAAGCTCACCTGGGTAATGCGATAAGGACCGCTGCGCTGTGGAGAGATTGTCTGGGGAGGTAAACTGACTGGGGATTAATTTAGATTAGGGGTCCGGCGGAACTCGATGCTTCAGCTCCTTGACCCCCCTGCAGGACGGACTGGCGGCTCCTTCCTTGTTTCCAGGAGATGGGAGGACGTCGCTAATCCAGGATCACCACAGGGGTCTGTGCTTCTCTCTGCAAATAAGGATCAACAGTTTCCCTTCACAATTAGTTTTCGCGATGCCCTGAAAGTAATCAGATCAATCTCACCAATTTAATATTATGCCCAAAATAGTCGGTTCATTCTCTTCGCATTGTATAGATAAATTACGGTCTGTAAGGATTCATGTACCTACTTACTGGTTTGAACAATGAACGGTGCTCACCCTATTTATATACTTACTGACCTTCAATGGTCATACAAAAAAAAATTCAAATATCGGATCATACGATGATAGTCACTAAGCTAAACTGCTAAACAACTCAATTTTATACATACATATCCGCAACATTGCTGAAAAATGGATAGTTGTACCCGTTCACTCAACTTTTATCTAATGACCTTCAACGTTCTCCAACAATTAGTGTCATGCATTTTTTTTTTAAGCTAAAAAAGTTCTCCAACAATTAGTGTCATGCATTTTTTTTAACCTAAAAAAGAGGAGACAATTTCGGTAAATTGCGTAGAAATTAGCTTCAAGAGTCAACTACAATTATTACTGAAGAGTCTAGATACTAAATTGCATCTTCATAGGGTAGGTAAATAGCGTATAAATTAGCTTTAAGAGCCACTCACCTGATCCGGAGCCTAGGCATCGTCAACTACAAATACTGAAGAGTCTAGATGATACTCAATTTCATCTTCATAGGGTAATTAGAGAAGAAATTAGCTTCAGGAGCCACTCAGCTGATCCGGAGCCTTGGCATCAGCAACTTCGTCCTAGGGAGTCTAGATACTAAATTACATCTTCATAGGGTAAATAGCGTAGAAATTAGCATTAGGAGCAACAACGATCAAACGTTGGTAGTTATCATAAAAATGTTAGTCAACCCCTACTGAAGCAAACCGGATTGTTTATCGGTATCGCATGTCGTTTTTTCGTTACATAATGTCATGTCGGTTTTTAACCGGTTGGTGATCGCAAAAACACAATTCTGTGTTAAAATATCTGAAGGTTTGTTTACTAACAAATAAGGTTTCAGTCTCAACTCACTATGATTGCAGCAAATTTGGTGTTTGTTTCAGGTGCACTGCCTACTAGTTATACATATACATAGGTAGTGTGTTAATTTTTCAATGAAAACCGCTTGAAACGTTGAGAATCAGCTGATGGGACTGTTCTTCTGCTATGCACTCAACTAATAGGTAGAAGCTGCTAAAGAAATAACTTCCATTTCAAACCTGTGATCTGCGGTCCAAAAAGCACAGATTGTACATAAACATAAGTCGAAGGTTGTTTGGCTATGTTTGACTTGCTAATATTGGCGCTCTGGGCGGTAGGTACCTGTTTGAACCGGCGACGGGGGAGCGATCCTATTTAACAATTGCGGTGGAAAGCTTCTGACAAAGGTAACTACGGTACCAATGATAATCACTAGGGCTCCCCCAACAAGAGCTCTTTGCTCTGCTCACAAACGTCGTCCCGCTCGGATATTTAGACGTGGGAAGGGTCCCCTTTGATGAAGGGCCTCTGCCAGTCCGGTGAGCACTTGGAAGCCAAATTACCTCTTTCCCAGGTGGAAGCCACGGCTAGGGGTCCTAGGTGGACGGGAGGGGTCCCAGTTTTAAAACCGCGGGCGTTTAATTCGGTCGGACGTGAGGAAATAGTTACATCAAAGTTGAGCGAAGTAATTATGTGGAAGTGAGATCATTTTGGACCTTGCGAAATTACGAAGTCAGGGCTCCGGGACCGGATTGATTATGTGTCCAAATAGGTATCTAGCATATAAATAATACAGATGATTTGCTATTATTTTGCATCTAAACAAGAAATAATTACTCTCTTCTATATGAATAATTGTATTTTAAATTTTTTGTCTCAATCACGCTTGAACGGCAACAAAAAGTTTACGGGGTTTCCGCAAAATGATGTCAATGTTCCTGGCCAAGTTTAGGCTATAGCAAAACGCCTTTCATCTTGAATCGACAGAATCTTCTACAGCCTTATACGTCTGTCTTTCAGTTTGTATGTCCCTCCATCATGCGCGAACGGCTAAACAAAAATGGTCGTGATGTCTTCTTCGTGTTAGATGATTATGAATGATACCTGAATGATTTCTATGACGAGTTAGGCCGTTCAGATTTCATAAATTGGGTTCAATCGTTAAAATTTGGTAATAAAAATATTAGTCCAGTACATCGGTTGTTGCCATTCGTGTCTTCTTCTCATCAATGTATGTGGTCTAATTTTGAACATTTAGCCCCCCCCCCCCTAATAACCTCAACCGTCGGTATTGCTAAAAATCGATTAAGTAAAATAGTTCCCTGAAAATTCTTTTTTTAATTCTGAAAATGTTTGTGAAAAGGATGTTCTATTTAGTACAAATTATTTTTATAAATCGGGACCTATAAATCCCTATCGGGACCTACAGTGGAGCAATAAATTAATGTAAACGTCGAGAGCATTTCGATTTTTTTCGAACTGAAGTCATACAAAATTGAGCGCGTTCAAATCAAATTTGTTTGGAATGGTCTCCAAAACGTTTCAGTCTAAATTTCATTCCCTCGAAATAAATTTCACATCATAATACAATCATAATAATATTCAGGTTTCTCGCATATCTTCCCCATCTTTACACATGATGGTTTTAATGTTGTTTACTGGCATGTTAAAATACCCACGTTTTTGCTATGGCAGCTCACGAATTAGTGATAATACAGTGATATTATGTTTCAGGTATGCTGGACGGCCCCATAATATTGAATTAAGAAAGGGGCGACGATGATGAATGTGTCAAGGTAAGCTCCTAATAATCAATTCAATAGTCTCGTGGTTGGTGAACTACAGAACATCGATGTTGAGTGAATTCGTAGAGAATGAAATTACAGAACTGACGTCTATGGGAGCCTTGTGTAATTTCACGAGTTTTTGACATTCTATGCCCAGATGGTTTTGGTTTTGTGGAATGGTTTCATATCGAATACTTTCAAGGATAACTGGATGTGATTCCAGTGGAACTCCTTTATTTATACTCCTTCATGTATGGTATATAGGGACCTTAAGAAGAGGATACTTTTGGGACGATTTTGGACGTTTTACTCTATTCGACCTATGATGAATATTCGTATTGGACTTTTCTATCAAAACCCCTAATATTTCAATGTAGAAATTAGATTCCGTGGAAGTGATCTGACACTTGATCTTTATTGTAGGGACTGTACAATAAGTGCGCAATTACTCCTGAACCCTTGTTTTGTGGGTGAATTAACCTTCAAAGTATGATAGATTCGTAATTTGGGAGTATCTTTCAACGCTGAATCGCGTGTTGAGGCCTGTTATTCAATTTGCTCTCAGGTTACCTTGAGGATCGATTAATTGAAATTGTATACATTTATTGGGAAATTCTTATAGGGAATGTTGCGCTGATCCCGGATATACAATTATAATTTCATGTTTGAGCAGTTAATTTTATTAAAAACCTCAAAAACATGTTTTTAAGCGGTTTTTTACACCTAATTTCCAAAATTTGACCCCTCCAGAATGCTGCAATAGTTCCGGCCAACGAACTCATCCTTTCTCTTGACATTATCGAGATTTTGGATTTTTCATACAAAATGATCCTAGGTTGAGATATCGTCTAGAATGACACATACGATTACCTATAAATACCATTACATGTATAAATATAAGAAACAGTTAAACTTCGGAGATCGTTATAAAATGGTCTCAGATGGATTTCCATGGAGAAAATTTTCAAAAATTTGAATACCAAAAACTTTGGAGCTCCAATGGGTCGATTTTCTTTCCGAATTCGCTGAAATGCACTTGTGCTCCAGCAAAAAAAAAAAACAAAACAAAAAACACCCCAAAACTTTGTATTGTGCTAAATACAAGCGTTCACAAACACTTTTTTTGTTTTGCGTATATTTGGTTCGTAGGAACGTAATTGTGCACGTTCTTGTGCACTATAATATTCTTAAGACAGGTAATCTCCCAGTTAAACATTAGGGGTTCTCGTTCGAAAAAACAACACTACGAGTACGTTTCGCATTTTACATGTTTAGCCCAAATAGAAGTATAGAAATATCGTTTCTTGGATTCTACGGGAAAGTTATGAAGGAAAGTGTGTTAAGCCGATACTTTTTTGATTTCCATTATTTAGATTTCCATTTAAAAATAGATCGGGTGTTCCATTAGGACCACCTTCTTGGTATGAGTTCATTCATCGTTCACCTATTCAGTGTTCATCATCATTTATCAACACACTGTAAAGCTCACTTACTCGTAGGGGTTGTAGGTATTTACTTAAATCTTTTTCGTCCGAAGACCGACTTTGATCATGACCGCTCCTCGGAAATAACAGGTTCTCCATCGAATAAAGTGTACCGAAGCGAACCGTTGGCACACCCCGATTGATACTGATACTGTTGATTCGAGAGTGATGGTTTGTATGCAAATAGAGAAAGTGGACACTAATTGCTGTTTGTCTAAGGTATCTAATTGAATTTATTGGTCGGCGTCCGTTGGCCGTTTGATGTGGTTCGAAGCTACCACGAGGTCTGAGCCGGCATATTGATCGCGTTGAATTGAATTGTCTGCCATTGGAGGATATCCTTATTATTATTACAACGGACAAAATACTGAGGGTTAATAGATGATACATTTAAAAACTTAATTTCACTGTTAAGTATTAGAACCACATTGTGTCATTATATATTATTTTGTTACCTCGATACACACAAACCCCATAGTTTTGTCCCCTGTTGTTTATTTTGAATTTCCTTCTCAATATTCTCCGTTTTGATTGGTCGAATGAGTGCCTAGGAGTTTTTCGTTACCCTTTCTGGAGAGGATAGAAGAATATTATTATGTTCAAAACAGCAGTTTAGAGTGTACAAATCTACTTACAAGAGCAAACAGCTATTTCACTGATGGATTAATGAAGTGAATAAAATCCAAGCGTTTGCCAACAGGCAACGTCATCTTCTGTGGTAGTAAGAGCATTTCATATATGAAGCTATTGCAATGGCAATTTTTGTAATGTAAGTTTTTGACAATTTCCTTCATGGAAATCCGTTTCAGACCATTCTAGAACGATTCCTGAAATTTAACACTTTTTTATATGTATATATATTGATATATAAATATATAATATATATGTCACTCCAGACGATATCTGCCCGTGGGATCGAGATAAAAAACCCAAAAATTTTTTAAAATGTCGATAGTATCAAAAGTGAGGCTGAGTTCGTTGGCCAGAATTTTTGGAGTACTCCAAGGAGTCAAATTTTGAAAATTTAGTTTCAAAAATCGTTAGAAAAACGTGTTTTTTGATGTTTTTGGTGTGAAATACCATCCTAAACATAGGAACATATTATGGTATATTCGGAATCAGTATGAAATTTCTTATAAGAATCACCCACAAAATTGGATAAATTATTCTTTGAAAATTCGCTCACCAATTCATGCTGCATGAATGGAACTTTTTACGGGCAGAAACTATGGATAATTGTTACAGAAAATACCGCACTGATTCCAAATACATCCTATGTTCCTATATCTAAAATAGCTGATAATTAGCGCTATCCAATCATCAAAACCTAAGTAGAACATTTTACGTTGGACCATTGGAACTAGTCAAAAATGTTTGTATGGAATAAATGTAAGTTCATTAAATTTTGCGTCGAATGAGACCAAAACCAGCCAAAAATGCCAAAACATAATAGCCACGATTTTTGTTGATTTTCCAAAGTTTCATGAAAGTCACTAACCTTTCACACACTAACAATTTTGGATTGTTCCACTCGTCAAAAACTGAATTTTCTAGGTTTCTTGAAGATTTGGACAGCTAAGTACCTAGCTATTTTACTCATAAGCGTAGTAGCGACTTACCTAAATAATGGAACTGTCTTGGGCTTTGCAGGACATCCATAAACACTACATATAACCATTTTGAATATTACTATTAATATACCTATTACAAAACACCTTGACACTCAAATCACTTGGGGCAGCGCGCTCGGGATAGGGTTTGTTGTTGTTTGGTGGAGGAGCCTGACGTCATCCGTATACCTAGGATAGAGTCACTCCACATCCACACAGCACGACAAAATGTTCTCCGTCGGACATACTGTTTCGACATCGTATGAGGACACAGATCTCTTGAAACCATCGATGGGGCAGAATGTAGAAGAGACTCTGATGAATCAAACAATAAATCGGGACAAGGGAACATCAATTCGAAAAGGGGTATAGAAAGTGTGCGTAGTAAAGAAGACATCGGCTGGATTCCCGAGTGGTCGGATTACGCTTAGAACTGGGGACTTGTCCTATCATGTTTTGCTGGTCGGAAAGGAGGATAAAACGCATGCAGATCAGATACGTGCAGCGGATTGAAGAGGTTGAAGAGGGGGAAAAGATGTAGAGTCACTACAGTTTGGTTGGCAAGTTACCAACGACACAATTTGATGTTGTTTGCAAGATGCAAATATTTTCAGTGCATAAGTACTTTATACGTACCATAACAGGATAAAATATAATAGGCCGACTATTTATTACCAGGGGTTTAAAATTTTAGTTTTTCGTGTCTATATGGCTACTTACGAGTAACTTTAACTTTTCAGAACCATTTCATCGTTCTCTCATGAAGGTACTTTTTGACCCAACAGAATATTTTAATTGTAGGAATTCGAGCTCAATGGAAGTTTCTGACACAGGAAAACTGGCTCTTGGGAATCCATTTTATACTCGTAGCCTCAATCGACGCGGAAAAGTGTCCAAACGACGGCCGAACAAATTAAGAGACCGTCCTGCCTTGCAAAGTGTTAATCAAAGAACCCAAATGGCATGGGAGTCAGGGAAAAGCCTGGTAGCACATTCCTTCAATTAGTTTGGGGTGGCGGTGGGAGGGTGTACAAATTAAAACTCAGTTACGACTAGTGATAGAGACTCGAACTATTCACTGCTAGCGAACAAATTACTTCTTGTTTATCTCGTAAATCAAGGAGCTCCAACGCTGCACTTTCATGGATTCATTAACTCACAAAGCCTGCAGAGAAAACTTTATATTGAGAGACTCCATGCCCTTAAAATATTTAGCGGTTACCGAGGTACCTACTATAATGATAAAAAATATCTGAATGAAGCATGGTAGAAAGAATACTGAGATTGAAGAGAATGAAGGAGATTGTTTGAAAAGAAAACATTTGGTCCGGAACACTATATCCCCTACTAATATTATCCCGAAAATGTCTATTGGACGTTCCTTCGCCATTTACGGCTCTCATGATATTTTCTTGAAGATCAAGGGTATCTATTGGATATTACGAAACTACGAAACTTCATGTCAGAAAAGTGTTGTACAAACAAAGTTTTTTCCCCTGTTACTGAGTAGAGATTTAATATTTGTAATTCGAAAGTCAAGGAGGGAAGAGATAATGGGACTGATTGATTAGGTGATGTATAAGTAATAAAAGCGAAGGCATTTTGAATAAAACGGGCTCTAGCCAAGAAACAATCCCATCCTAAGAAAATAAAACACGTAATCGGTCGCTAGTCAATCCACTGGGGTGCACATAATATATGCTCCCTACCTATATATAAGTAGATAAAGAACTTTGTAAACAATGAGCAGTCTTTACGGATAGCCTCGATGACGATGAGAGGGGAGGTCTGGGGGAATCTATCCAGGGCCTGTGGCCTATGATAATCCGAGGCACTTGCAGAACATTTTGCTAACGTCTTCATCGTGAGTATCCCTGGAATGGAAGAAGTACCCCCTAAGTAACCCCTTCATTGGAAGAAGCCGAAGTCATATTGACTCCGAAATGCGTAGGCTTTTCCATCGTAAAATGCATTTACACATAGTTACATCGAGTTTTGGGTGAGAATGGCCCTATCTGGGGTAGTTTATTACACTCTATTGACGTAATATTAGGGTGGCTTTTCTGCGTTTCGCTTTCTTACTCGGGTTATACACATGAATTATCGGCTTTTACTAGTCGAAAAAGTACACAAACACACATTTAGGACTTCTGAAACCACTTTTTTGACCCGTCATCATGTTCTCTGTATCCCAAATTACTAATTTACATTTTTTCTTTTTAATTGAAAACTCCAAAATTTTTTGTCGATTTCTCTGTAAAATCGCCTTCAGTGATGAAGCGGCTAATGCATGGAAAAACACTATGTCTCCATTCGTGGGAACAGGAATGGAAGAAAAGGAGTCAATGTGGCGGACTACCTTGTTGCAAGAAGGAGTCAATTTGACGTAATGGCCTTGTCCATTCACCAATTTGTGGAGCTCCTGGTGGTCAAAACCGTCGGAAAAACTAGTGCAATACTGAGAGGATGAGGTGGGGCAGGCATAATTATCTTAGAGGAAGGCACTCCCGAAATCTCCAGCAACACCCCCATCAGTTTTTGAACGTCGAGGAGTCAAAATGACTCCTTCTTCCACTTCAGGGTTAAATTTGGGTGTGATGGAGCGAAAAAAAGAGAACAATCGGCAACAGACCAACACACCGACAGACTACTTCAAATTATTCATCTGAATTCAATTTATACATTTTAAGTATACCAAGTCAATAGAAGAGAAGTCATTAGGAGCTCTCTGTGAATATAGAAAAAACAACATTACTGCGTTTTTCTTCAAACTGAACCAAGTATTCAACTGATCCCTGGGTTCAGCGAGCGATTACAATGAAATAGAAACAATCAACTCAGGGAACAGCTGCACCCCACCTTACATAACAAACCCGAAATCGGTAGGTTCCAAAAACAAGGACTCGAGCCGTGTTCCTTGACAAAAGAAAGAAATGACGGAAGGAAAGCGAATCGCCCTACTGCGGAAAACCCCCGGAAAAAGCGGACCCCCATTAACTCAGTGGCGTTATGATAAGTGAAGAGAAACTCCGTACTTTATGACCCTTCGCCCTTCTCCCAACCCTTTTGGAAAACTTTAATTTTTATTTACAGCCTCCCTTGGGGCGCCCCCGGCACTGTCATGCACTGTTGACCACCCTTGGAGGAAAAGCTATATACCTTCTTCGGAGAAGGTTATTCCACTCTCTGAATACTAAACTAAACCTTCGACTTATGCATGGGTTCCCCTTTTTTCCTCCTTTGAAAATCTATTCTTTCCCGTAGGTAGGTACAACTTTATGAAAATGTTATCCTATTTTCGAGCCCACCGGACAATAAAGAGTGAATATGTCACCGACTCTTTTCTTCATCTTGAACCAAGTTACGTGTTGCATAAATAATTGTGAGCGAAATTATCCTACTTCGTATTAATTTATCGTTGAATTCGGGGAAAATATTTCCTAATGAGACATCCCAACCTTCTTCGTGGGACTAAACAACAACTAGTTATTAATTATTCTCCCCCATTTTATTGTTCAAAATATCTAATGAACCCGTGACAAATAAATTGTGCCTACCTATAACAAAATTAAGAAATTACCTAGTTATGATATCGAAATAACTTGACAACCTATTGTCGTTTATTCAAAAGGTTTATGCAATAATGCAAGATGCTTCGCGCGTGTGTGTGTGTGTGTGTGTGTGTATGTGTGACACGTTCAACTTGCAGGCGAACTCGTCCCTATTATACAAAGTTTCATTCATGCAGCATGAGTTAATGAGCGAATTTTCAAAGAATCAATTTAACCGATTTGTAAATGATTATTATATAAATAAGTTTGAAGAAAAAATGAACATTCGGTCTCTAATTTAAGCTGAATGACTTGAACATTTTTTCAGTCATTCAAAGTCCGAATAGGTTGTTAGGCAACTACTTATTTGGCTCTTTTGTTCGCTGTGTCGGAGGGTGCACTCAGAACGTAATTTCGTTGGAATTCGCATGTTTTGTTTTGTTTCTCGAAATATGTTCTTTGGGTGTGGCCGTAGTTCATAATAATGATCCGAATGTTCCAAAGAGTGATGTAAATATCGAACTCCCCATTATGATCATCTATCATAATTTAAGTCAAGGTATCATAACCATTTTCTACCGGTCATTCGCAAACATGAGAAGGAAATTTTTCTTTTTTCCTGATGGTTATTGGTTCTCTACACAAGTGTATAGTTACTGAAACCGTTTACTACCTATCAATAAGTTTTTACTGAATTTTGTGATGTCTGGATGTCTCGAAACCGCATCATTTCTATAACTGAGCTTCAACGACTAGAAGGTTTTTCAGTTCGAACGCATTTAAAGCAAACATGGTGTCCCTCTGCTTGAGTTGGGCATTCACACGACGCGGCGCCTGTTGAGCGAAAGAGAGAGCATTACTTTTGTTTAGTAAACACATTAGGGGTTGAGAGGCGAGCAGGGTACACATCCTCTTTTGTATTGGAAGACGAGTTGGAGTGGAGGGGTGCAAGGGCTTTTTTCCTCCTATCCATTGATATTCCTCAACTGAAGCTTCTCGTCGGATCGAGAGAATGGGCAGACGAAGCTTCGAAGGACTTATCAGTATTCAGGTGGCGTTGTCTTCCCTCCTCCTCCCACCACGATCCACCTGTCCTTACTAGAGGTGGTGAGAGGTGAGAAAAAAGAGGTAATGGAGTGAGCTTTTGCAGACGAAAAGGGACCATTTCTTATTAAAACAGAAGGAGAAAAATTGCAAAACCCCTCCTCCACCACCACTTTTCCCTCGCCTATAACATGATCCACCTTCTCATTATTCGCTCCTGACTCGAAGAATGAAGGCCAAATTTTCATTGACTAATGATATTTATAAACGAAATGATAACCAAAATTCAAGTAGTTGGTATGCTTCCCTTATCAGGGTAGGTTTGGTAGTCTATGCCTAGCATGTAATCTAGGCTAGTCAATAACAAAGTCATAATAAGAATTGACGGAACTATGGCCTTTCGTAATGGGGAACTTGCATGGTTGTTTTTTATTTCAGCGTTTGAAAGACCTTAGAGAGGGCTTTCCAAAAAAGTGCAATATTATGGGTATCCGATGAATGAAACATGCCGAAAATAGGTCATGTAATTTTAAGCTAACCGACGTCACCGACCCCTGCCTTCCTGGACGGGAGCCTCAGCTCACTAACCTAGGTGACGTCATGAGTTCCTTTTCGAGGTGTTTTCTGGTTAAACTAGAAGTAATTTCAAGGAGGAAATTTGCGCTAGGAGGGTTTGAAGGGCGCTGAATCAGATTTTTAGGTTCAAAATGTAGAATTCCTAAACATGCTGTTTCACTATTTGTATTGTAACTCATATTACATTCACTATGAACTGAATGGAATAACAAGATAACAGGGAAGTTATGGAGAGAGATATTTTTCCCATCTTTCTCTGGAAGCTACCTCCAGCCAATATCAAACTCGCCTAAGGTTGACTGAGGTATGGAAACTGACCTATCTTATAAGAAAGAAATAACTATAACTTAATACAACCTTGCAAATTCAGTAACATCATTTGAATGAAATATCAGCACTAAGAGAGATCTGTAGTCTGGAAATAGCTTCAATACGGGTTTAGAAGACCAATTTTTAAAACATTTCCGCGAGGGAGGACTCCCCATTCCCCTAATAGCGAGTACAGAATAACCCCCTACACAAACACACACACACACACACACACACACACACACACACACACACACACACACACACACACACTTAAGCTTGGTCGTAATTATGAATGGGTACTCCTCCGAAATTATAAATTGTATACGCCACTGTGACCTACGAAGGCTGCTCTGATGGCTTGCAGTACATACAAATGGCAACTGAAGAAGACTTAGGAAGAAGTGGAAACTACAGTACTGGGTTGGATGCAACCTCATAAATTTGCATCCCCTATAGATCAATAAAGCATCTACTGGGTTAACGAATATCCTGAAGAAACCTTGGAGTAACTGTTTGAAATGCAGTTTCACAATACTCGTGATTAGAGGACGGTTTTATACGTATAATTCAGCCTGAAAATCCATTTATGAGTCGTTTTGGCTCTTTTAATATTAAAATCTAACCTTCTGAGTCCCTAGAAAAGGGACTGGAAGAAAAAGCTGCTGGGAATAAATATTATGGCTGAATCCCTATAACAATCCGATAATAATAAATTAGTATGTAGATAATACTTGGATTCAAACCAGTTGAAAGAGTCCCTTCGCTTACTCCAGTAACAGTTTGGTTCATCTTAATGTTGTTTGTTGTTTACACTCATGGCGCATAACAGAGCTCATCCCCGTAGAGCGAGCATGAACATTTGAACAAAAAATTTTAAAATAACTGAGAGAATTTATTATACGTTGAAAACAAAATGCCATGAAGTTTCCGAGTTAAAATAAGCTCCAAGCTAACAATTTTATTACCCTTCTCGACATTTTTTTCTTGGTTTACCTTCCAGAACATGGACATAAGTCGTACACGATGGCCTTCGACAAATTGTACGTTTGGGCATGTGCTGCTTAAATGATACTTGACTGATGAGGGTGATCGTCTATTTAAAATGTTTCGTGGATACATGCCATATTCCGATCAGTATATTATTAATATCTCCGCACTAAGTGTTGTGGGGGCGCTACCCTGTCTCACTGGCGAGGATGTTGGTCTAACCGCGTCAAATATGATAATGGTTGATTGTTACCACCCTAATAATCAGTTCTTGGCTTGGCCCCCCATCGATTTGAAATCAGGCGAGTATTATCCTCATCACCCAGAAATCTCAAACTAGAAGAGAACCTTCGTCTTGATTTTCATGAACAAAACCCACATTGAGATCGTGGACTATACAAAGGCAATCTTTCTTGATATTATTGACATTTTGATACCATTTTCGATTTTTCAGACCATTGCTATAGGGTCAGATTCTTTGGAGAAATTTTTCAAAAATCTTCATAATGGAAATTTTTTTATTTATTGACTTCTCTTCACCATTATTAGCTGAAAGAAGCAGAACTGAAGGTTGTACTCGTATAGGTTGTTTTTTGAGGTTTGAACCATCGGTAGTATTGGGTTAGTAGGTTTGAGATGAAGCGAGGTGATTGTGGTGAGAATAGGAAGAATCAAGAAAACCCACAGACATTGTGAAAACGTAGAAATTATATAGGTACCAAATTTCTCACACCGGTTCATATGACAAGTTAATCGTCATACAAGTCGTACAAGTCTATTTTCGTTGAATCCATCCTGAATAGTATTGTGTTCTTTGTTTGTTTATGGCTGTGTGAGGTTACCAGTATTGTAATTATGGGGGAGAGGGATTTCGTGCAGGAAGCTGTTAGTAGAAGTGTGAGCCTAAGGAAATTTGAATTCAGACTGTTATAATTTATAACATATGTAGTGTGCCACACCGTCCAGCCTCCCACTTCCCACTGGACATGGGGCTCTTAAGAAATCTTACCTAATGGAGGGATTTTGGGGTCTATAAAAACAAGGTCCCAGACGGGTTGGGAATAAGGAGTTTGAGCCGGTATGAATAAAACGAGAGCAAAAATATGCTTTTAAGCATTTGCTCGAAGGAAAAGCATTTGCTCTGGAAGGAAATGCTCGAAGTAAAAGGTTTTACTCTTTTTCGTATGAATAATCATTACCTTTACTCCGAAGGATTTGCTTCACGGGAAAAGAGTAAAAGACTCGTCCGATCATCAGCTGACCCAGAAAAATTGTTGATCTAGGTGTTCCCGCCTCAACGCGGGACGAACTCAATTCTCGTGTGTAGGCTATTTCCATTTTCCGAGAGATAAATCTTTGCTTCTCATTCTTGTTGTTTCTCGTGTTTTAAATAGTTTGCTTTTGTTGTGAATCAATTT
>JAEMON010000003.1:16601972-16612094 GCA_030264115.1 Lygus lineolaris | reverse complement strand
AGATTTCGGCTGATTTCTGCCAGCTGATCATCACAGCACAAGGCACGGATAATCCAGCAGCGAGTTTTAATGCCAAAACTCTCTCTTAGGTAAGTAGGGAAACTCCCTTTCAAGCAGAAGTGATCAGCTTAAAGTGATGTTTCCCTAATGAATCTATATGATATGCGTTTACAGGTAAAATACTTCAATAAAGGTTCCCGAAAAATTTTTGAAGTTGCATTAATTTCACAACCATCATGTAGTTATTTTGGGACACATAAAAAACTAATTCTAAGTACTGACCATAATTATCAATCGGTAATTCATTCATCATTTGACTTTTCACGTGGAACGAACAATAGCATCGGGCATTTCAACCCGTGAAACCTGTATTCTCCTCTCTCTTATTCTTCCATCTCGTCCAATAATCTACCTCTTCATCAACTTGGTAATTCTCCATTTGTAGAGGAGGAGGATTAGCGATTCAATATCACTTTTTATATATCATTGTATCTATTAAGGAATACAGCTTTGTGTTGCAGAAAGCAACAGAGGGAGCTGGGGAGATAACCTGCGCCAGTTATAATGAACCTCGGAGAAACCTCCCCAGAGCTTAGCTGGTCTGACAGCCCACCGCGAAACCCCAGACTCCTGTTCCTGACGCCCCCCCCCCCTCCCCCTCCACACACCAATGCCCTGGTCTTCCTCTCCGGAAGATAATTACTCCACGCAGATAGATAATAATTAGGTATCCCACCCTCACAACTAAGCACGACCCGTTGGCAAAGACCCTATGTTCGGACCTCGTATATTGTTCTAAATCACCGCAGAGCGATTCTTCGACGCGCTGACCGACAAATCAACCCGATCTGTGGGATTTCGTTGGGACAATCAATAACTAGTTGAGTGATTAGGTATCCCCCTTGAACAGTTACAATGTGAAGTAATGAAAAAAAAGAAAGTTGAGAACTAAGAATTTGCTCACCAGAGTGCATAGGTAGGTACCCCTCTTGAACAGATGTTAAAACGAGCTGTTCGGCAATAATACACACACTTGGGCAAAACTGGAAAACCTGCCCGAATTCTAGAAAGAATTACAGAATATTCTTATCTTTTAGTAATATTACGAGTAAATAAACTGTGTTTTTCGAAGCGCTGATCATGATACGAAACGAATTGAAACAATATCCTGATGGAAGCTCCCTCAAATGAATTTCAGGTAAGCCAAAGGTTTTTGAAATTAAGTTCATGGTAATGATGGATTCGTTCTTTCGTTCTTTCCTGGTCCATTGACATTGTACGAACTACAGTCGGAAGAGATAAGTAACATTCAACGTATGTGTATTTCCTGGATTTCGCAATCACACTCCTTTAAACGGCAATCACGAGCTGAGTTGGTTCAAATGCTTTCCACATAATATTAATTTATTTAAGAGATGGTACGGTTGTTACTTAAATAATATGATAGTGTTCATGCAAGTTGTACCTACATGCAACCCTTACTCTGTTACATCCTGCTTTTTCATTGAAACTTTTCTCGTTCAAATCCTGTGTAAACGAGATTGTGTTTCTTACCTGGTAATGGCAAAATTCTTCAAACTGGATTTTAAAAAGCAATAAACAGTTTTATCCTAAAAAATAGGTGAACCAGCCAAACTTTTTCATTTGACGACTTGATAATCCTAAAAAATCTATGTAGAGGTGTACCTAAAATTCCAAAGATCCACCGAATTCGGACCATAGTGTTGTAATGGAGATCCTGTGGCACATTTTAATTGGATTTTTAACACAGAATGTGTTTTAGCCATGGACTAACTTGCCAAAATTGTGTAACGAAATTGGGAACGCTCCGGCACTTTAGAAGTGAAGGCTAGGTAGAAATCAATGAGGTACTACCGCAATGTTTTGAGGTACTACTCTTTGCATCGAAAATTGAGCTCGCAGCTCAGATGAGTCAAAAATGGAGCTCTCAGATCAACTGAGTCGAAAATGGAGCTCCCAGATCAGCTGAGTCGAAAATGGAGCTCTCAGATCAGATGAGTCGAAAATGGAGCTCTCAGATCAGCTGAGTCGAAAATGGAGCTCCCAGATCACCTGAGTCGAAAATGGAGCTCCCAGATTAGCTGAGTTGAAAATGGAGTTCTCTGATCAGCTGAGTCGAAGATTGAAGAGGGGTTTATGTGAAACGCGTGAGCTAAAACACATTCTGTGTTTCAATAATTTCGTCCGAAGTATGTAAATAGAGGTTACCGGGGGTCCAGGGGCCTTGCCCCCTGGCGAGGCGCGGAGCGTCGAGTTTTCTAAACAACTTTTCTTGCTTTCCACTCGTATTCATCATTCACCAGGTTCATTTATGCTGCATGAGTGGTTCAAGAATTAACTGAAAACTTTTCTCCTCGTACCTTCCACGACAACCTGACGTGTTTTTCGAAAAGTCTCAAATTCATACCCCCTATTTTTTCATGGTTGGATAAGAAAAATATTTTCTAAACATTTTTTTTCTCCTCCAAGGACGAGAAATATTTTTTGAATTCAATGATTTCTTTTGAATTTTCCAACACTGTGAACCTGGTTTGAGCCCAGAAAAATGTTTCAAAACATTTATCGGGTTTCGGAGTTGTGATTGGTGTGACGTATTTATGTCACACTCGTCTTCTATGGAGTCTTCTGGGTTCAGTAAGAAACAAATGAAAAGTAGTCAACAAGAAACGAATTTATTTTCAAAACACACCAGAATGGATGACTAGTTAGTGACTATAGTTAGTACCTAATAATCACACTTCCAAATTTGAGAAAAGCAAACAATAAAAACAATAAAGAAAGATCGTGCCAACGTTATCAAAATATTTTATTGTCTCGAATTTGTCAATGGATTTTTTTATTTTTTTCTATGGGAACTTTACTGCTAGAACATATACCTAGGTATATATTATAAAGGCACGTCCACTATAAACGTGGGTGAACAAACAGGCTTATGCTTATCTTCGGTATACCGATTATAACATATAAGAGGGGGTGTGTAGCTAACAATCACAAGGTTGTTGAGAAGACTATTTTTGGAAATCTTTTTCTTCCTTGCTGGGAAAAAAATAGATCATGGATATACCTATCCGCAATATATGGTGTTTCCCGGCATGTGAGAACTTGAGATGGGAATTATGGAAAGAAGGAAGGAAGAAAGACTGTATGTAATGAGTCTACACTACATTGACTACATTGAATATACATTGAATACTACATTCTACCTACTACATTGAGGGCCGGTTTATCAATAACATTTGCAAGCCCGATTAAGGTCTGACTAAGTCATATTTCTGATTATCTCTCACATTCCCGTTTATCAATTCACTTTCGCAGCTGACTATCCCTAATCAGTGATTATCTTCAACTGGAGATTCGAAGCTCTGGTTATAATTTAACTACCTAGGCAAACCTGGTTAGCTGGCACCATATTGCATCCTCGTTTTCTGTTCCATTCCCATTCCCATCTCTGTACTAGTTTCGCGAATATTCAATTAAAATAATACATTATCGTGTAATGGATTCCGATTTATGTATTTACGGGGATTCGGATTTCTCATACGATAAAATGCAGGTAGGTTCCTATGAGTTTCTTGGAAGGAACAAAACGCACGAGGGTAGGCCTGGAGTTCACCCGACCCGAAATGACCCTTCAAGGGATAATATCCGTAATAAATTCGTAATGAGTTCAGTAGTGTCATGAAGTTGAAGGTCGGCACCAGTGAAGTTACTGGATAAATACCTACAAATGATCATGAACGTTGGAGAATGCGATCTTCGTTACTGAAAATGTAATGAAGGCAGGCACTTACCGAATTATATTATTTCTCTTTCGCTTTTGACTATATACGGATTAGTTATACTTACCTATTTGAAAATATGAAAACTATTAGGTATAAAATCATCGCTGGCCGTCCATGAAATCACACATCTCTTAAAAATCCAATATATATATATATAAACACCTTCTTCACGCAAATGGACGCAACAGACTGGAGCAGTAGGTCTCCGAGAGACGTGGTGGAATAAGAATCAACTCAAACAGGGAAATGCAGCAACATAGCTAGGTTTTGCTGGAACATGTTTAGCGTGTAACCTATAGGTCACACTCGTCCTTGGAAAATTCACAACGCTTATTTTTGGATATTCAGCTCAAAATTACTCCAACTTAGTCTTGATTGGTCTCTATGTGATTGATTGCTATTTCAGATTCAACTCATTAACCTATTAATAAGTTTTGAGATAAATTACAAATAGAGAGGGTTTGCAAATATTGACGCCACACAAAACCAATCTCCAAGTTGCGCAGAGTATGGAATATACATAGAGCTATCGATCGTATGTACCTACCTACCCGTGTTTTTCTTGAATAACTGCGTCGTTCCAAGTCAACAGTCTAGAGTAAACAGAATCGTCGGACGAATTTTCCCGGAAGCAAAATAATTGTGAAGAGAAATGATTGTACAACGTCGTTCTGTAGGTATATTATCGCTTTGAACATTCGTCAAATCATCAAGGGTTTTATTCAATGTGAAGACTGTTCATTTCCCAATGAAGAACAAGTCGTACCGTACTACAACAATTTGTAAACTTAATGACTGATTCATCAAAGGAGTTCGAGAACTATTTGTGTCACTTTTTGGCGATTCATCGCTTATAAAATCCGAACAGCATTTTTATTTGAATTGTTTGCTGATTCCGAATGTACGTACATCAAATGTAGGGTCAAGAATCACTTTACAACGAGTTTCTGAATTTTTTGGAGTAAATAACAATCTTAAACATGGGAATATTATGATATATTCGGAATCAGAGCGAAATTTCCTATAAGAATGGCCCAAAAAATTGGTTAAAATAATCCTTCGAAAATTTGCTCATCAACTCGCTGCTGCATGAATGGAACTTCATTATCCGACCTACCTTCATAACGAAATTCAGTAACTGAGAAAGCTTACCAAAATAAACTTGAAAATCTATTCGGAATGAAAATAATTTTGCTTCATTCAATTTTTGGATTCCACGTAGGTCAAAATGCGAAATTTTGTGCTCGATTCCGAAAGTTCCTTATTGAATATGGTAAAACAAAACGCCCTCTTCTTAGCTTCTTGAAGTAATGTTATCCGAGCTCATTACTAGATCGATACTTGAAGGGTAGAAAACAGTAGTTTCTACTCGTTATGCTTGTAGTGAAACTTTTGGGATTTCTCTACTTCGACCCACTAAAGAACGAAGTGCGTGAAAATACCTAATAATCAAAAATACTAGAATGAATTGGGAACAAAGATATTTTTCGACTAATCTTTGTGGGAAGGGAGGGAGGGCGGGGTGAATATCGAGTTCTGACAGTATTTTCTTAGGATCGAGATACTTGCAGCTCAAAGCAAACAAACTCACTCGCCTCAGCACTGCTGGCTCCTTTGTTTTGAGATACAACATCACAAAAGGCACGTCGGAAAGGCCAAACCACAAAGACGACAGGCCGAATCACGTTAGGGCCGCCCCTACAGAACGAAACAGGAAGCACCGGGGACAAGGGACAAACCTATAACTCAATTTCCCCTGCCCAGCACCCACCACCCTCGATAGCAAATATCGCCTGAAACATTATTCCAGCCGCCGTTTCTCGTCTTTCTCTCTTCTTGTCTTGCTGGGGTTTTCCCTCCCTTCTACAGGCTTCTAAAAGCCTTTTGACTGATGGAACCGAGGAAAGGAGGAAAATAGGTTTTTCAAAAAAAAAATTAGTTGGATTAACTGGAGAGGGTTGGACTTGGTAACCAGGTTACGGGCTTTTCATCGTCGTGTTGCGTTTCACTCCATCAACCGGGTTGAGGCTGAAGGAGTAGACAGGCGGTCACAGTGGAATACCGAATGCAGCGCTTTTATTGCGTTACCATACCGTGCTGTAACACTGAATCGCTTCTGTCGGTACAGGACGCTTGAGCTTGGACAAATTAAATCAGTGGGTTCAGACTCCTGTCGAACCTCAGGAAGTCCAACTCCTCTGTGAACCACTCCTTTGACGGAGCCACTGCGTATGCGCAAACGTGAAAATCCTCTAAACCAACGTTTTTCGAGGTCTAACGAACCGATTTCGCTGAATTGGTAGGTAGCCCAGGGACTGACCACAACTACACATTTCAATGATCTACTAAACCACGTTACGGATAAGGTTTTTTAAGAATTATTATTTTTTTAAAGAGGGAACTTATTTGAGAAATTCAGGCGGTCTGCTAATAATGTATGAATTCGGATACTTAATATTAATTTTTTGTTCATTTTTTACAAGAGCAATTTGGAACATTATTAACGCCAATTTATTCACAACTTACAACCTTTACCAACCTCTAGTGTAGAATAGTTCGTACTCGTTGACGACGTATTGGTGATCCGCGTTCATCGCTGACGGAAGACCAGAAACACCGCCATCAGTTCAACCCGAACCTAACGAGTCGATGCAGACGGAAAAAATGAACAGAGCTCGATGAGTGGAGCTGATGAAAAAGCTCTCCCCTGCGGCCACCCCTAATCCCGGCCACCCCTAATGCCGTCAGGGGCTGGTTTTCTATCCCCTCTCCCGATCAACCGGACTTAAATGCGATTGGCTGCTGTTCACGGTTCGCCACCTCTGATCTTGGAACTCTGCCCGAAAGTTTTTGTCTACTTTTTCCTCCTCTCTAGTACTAAGCCGGTAATCGGCAATGGAAGCGCAACTAGCGTTCAGTGGGGATTTTTTATTTGTCTTTTTTTGCTTGTAAAAACACGGCTCTTATCACTAGCAAACGGTTTAAAACGGTTGTGTGCAATCTAACTCAGAGGAGTATTCACGGAAAAATAAATATATTATTGTGTTATGGAACTCTAATTGACAACACAAACTCTATCACCAAAATGTTGAAGCCTAAAATTATTTTCAGCTGGACCCTCTCATTTATGGCTATAATTCAAGTGTACTAACAATACCATTATTATAATGTTCTATAAATACTCCTATTCAGACTGAACTCTCGGAAGGTAAGATTCGTGACTCTTCTGCTGGATTTTGTAAGCTTTCCGTTTATTTAACAATTTTGATGAAGGTGTTTCAATATTCGAGATTTTCATCAGTGCGTAAATAATAAGACTTGATGCCACAATCGTACATCTACTAATCCTCTCCATAGAAGCCAGTATTAAGTGTTTATCCTACTTCCAACTGTCACGTGCACTGAGTTGTACCTAAGATAGCCACTACTTTTACAGCCGCCGTTTTAGGAATATATCAATATCGAATACAACTAAAGTTAACCTATCAATCCGATCTCTTTTTGCTCCTATAAAGAAACCAAATTTATTGTTTCAATTAATTGTTCTGGTTTGTTGCAATTACTTAATACCTAGTTGGTGTAAAGACACAGTGACGCAGGAAAAAAATACATTCCATCGAAAAATTTAGTGTGGTTTTACTACTGTCGAAATTTTTCCTGCGCCTTCCTGTTTTTTATGATGGAGATATATCGAAGTACTGGGGAGAACGAAACAATCGGAACCATGTTGAACAATACCAATAGGTATTTGATGTTTTAAACACGATCCTCTTATATTTTTGAGAAGAAAAGATACCATTATGGAACATTCTTGTCTCCATGAAAATCCCTGATTGAAACCAGTTCATTCTTTTTCTTTAATTTAGTTTGTTAGTACGAGTAAATTAACAGTCAGAGTGGCTTACGTCAGACATGCTCCACGTGGCTGACTCAATGAATCCTCAATGATTGGGATATGAGTTGGAGTAGGCCACTGTTTAGTTGCTAGCTGTGTGCTGCATTCAGTTGGCAGGGGAAACTGTCTGAATTACATAATGTTTTAGCTAATTTTCAAAGAAAATGGAGCTATTGCAATGGCTTCAAAATTTAAATTATGGAAATTTTTGAACTTTTTCTTCATTGAAATCCGTTTCAGACCATTCTAAAACGATTCCTGAAATTTAAAATTTTTTTATATGTATAATTATGTGTATTTATATATATATTTATATATGTGTATATAAACTTATATATTTGTCATTCCAGATGATATCTGACCGAGGAATCCAGCTAAAAATCTGAAAAAATTTCAAAATGTCAATATTATCAAAAGAAAGGTCAAGTTCGTTGGCTAGAATTTTAGGAGAATTGAAAATGGGTTCGAATTTTGAAAATTTAGCCAAAAAATGCGTTTTTAGGGTTTTTGTGTAAATTACCATCTTACACATAGGAACATATATGGTATATTCGGAATCAGCGTGAAATTTCCTATAAGAATCACCCACCAAATCCGTTAAAATTTTTCTTTGAAAATTCGCTCATCAACTCATGCTGCATGAATGGGACTTTTCTTCCTACTTATTTCCATTCACAGATCTAGAAGCTACTGCCAGATACAGAACTGTCAACAACTGTGTTGACACCTATGGATTTTGTTGATCATTTATCCCTCCAAATTCAAACAAGTACATGAGAGGAAGTTGGATGTTCACATTCTTCCCTCACATTATTGAAATGCAGAAAGATCAGAGATTAAAAAAAGGTAAAAGTACCCACCAATTCCTTGTTTTATTGACAGAATAGGATAATTATTATGTTTATCACAATAGTTAAATGGTCTATTATCAAGGTTTCAATGATACCAAACATTCAGTAGCGATTTGTGGGATTGAATTCACGATTGGGTTTACACGAACAATGAACTCGCTCTGCTCCTTGTTTTTCCTATACACAAAGGATTCCTCATCAGTCCTGCTCATGTTCATCGTCGAAATGTCTTTCTGAACGACTCCTTGGTCTGTCTTCGGGTCTCCCAGATCCTTCTCGATCCTTTCAAGTTCCTTCAGCAGAGGAGTCAGGAACGCGCCCAAAGCCGAGCTCACGTCGCCGTTGACACTGCTGGAATTGAGGCAGCTGGCGATCTGTTTCAACTTGTCGCCAGTGCATTTGTCACCCAGTGAATCCACACACTCCTGCGACACCTGAGCAACGCCTTCGATCATGAAATTGGCGACGAGTTCCGTCCAGAATTCGCCTACCTGCGAGATTTCACTCTTTTGCTGTTTGACTGTCTGAATCGTCTTGGAAATCGCCGTCTGATCTGCACCCTGGGAATGGTAATTTAAAATTACTTATACGAAGTTCTTGAATCCCTTTTGGGAATGACTGTGAAAGAATGAAATGCAAAATTTTGTCAGCATTGGCTGGACAAAAATGCGTTTAGGCCAGAAATCAAGAAAAAACAATCAATAAACCCAACTACGATGGGAAATAGGAATGTGCATCCGAATGCATTAGATACCTACCTACCTAACTGATAGAAATTTCTTTGACAATTCATCGACAAAATACAAAATTATTTCGTTTCAGCTTGAGCTTGTTCATAAGTTGTATGAATCAGTTCCGGGCGATTGGCGTTCATTATTATTTTAGTTACAACACTTATGTACTTATGTATTTATCAATTGACGATTCTAACGCATTATTTTGTCCCTACAATAAAAAACGTATTCATTATTACGGCAGTACATGTCGGTACCGACTTACCAAAGGTTGGCATGAAATTGAGACGAAAACGATTGGAAATATCAGCGCCGTAAAGAACTCCATTGTCGAAGATGAATTCAGAACTAACGCAACATTCACATTTTTGTGGTGAAGGAAGTGCGCATGATGGGTAGCCTCCTTATCAGCACTTCACAAACCGTCATTGTGTAGGTCCGTGCAATATATCAGTGTTAATCCCGCGTAATCTTCGATTCCTACTGCAGATATCGTAAATAATATTATTGTTAACAGCGTGTCATCATTATTGGTCATCTTCGAGTTTCAAATCAATTCTGGGTGAAAAAAACACACCCGTAATTAGCTAATATGAGTGCTAAAAGGAGACTAACGGTGGGAGGAGTCGAAATTCCATTAGGTTACATAAGATGTGTCATTATAGTCTCACCAGAGAGTTGGGCATGGATCTTAGTTGTTATCATATATCTACCTACAATTTATATCATATGCAAGGGTGTCCAGAGCTAAGTTTTGACGAACTTCAGGAATCGATTCTACAGGTGATGGGGGACTTGCATGGGTAGGACTTTGCATTTTGAACCTCAAGATTTTTTTT
>JAEMON010000003.1:16500498-16527829 GCA_030264115.1 Lygus lineolaris | reverse complement strand
CATGTTTGAGCTGCTGTGATGGTCTTTAGATAGTACTTTTCAAAAATGGCAGTACATCATACATATAGAAAATTTAACGCTGATTCCAAAAATGTGGTCCAAAGTTAAAATTAAATGGTGTAAAGTGGAGAAATGTGAGTTTAAAAGGAAAAAAACACTGTTTTCCTAAAAAACCCTTTAAAAAATCATATCTCGAGAACGGAATGAGATAAAAATATGCGATTGGCGGCATTTCACTCCATTTTTGATGTGATTTTACCCAAAAATTTTCGTGCATCTACGAGCAGATCACCCTGTATATATCTCCCACTTCTTCTTATCTTCTTCTTCTTCCACTTTGTTCAGTAGCGACAGGAAATTCGGATTTTCGAAGTTTTACCTAATAATAAGAAACCCTCAGCGATGAGAAACAAAAGTTTTTAGATAGCTGGTGAAATGATTTTGATTTTCAGGAGGATAGAACTGATGAACTGGAGTTCAAAACGATCGGACGGAGTTTTAAAACTTTGGCCGTTTCATGAGAACACTTGAAGAGCCATTTTATTGGTAAAGTTTTCCGTTCTTAGGATTCATTGATGAACTTCAAACCCAAGTCGAGTATTGGTTTCACTTTCCCATTTTCCAAGAGAATTCTTCGATTAGCATTGTCAGAATTTTTGTTGTCCTCACAACCATACGGGAGGATACTTCAAGAAGTATTACGTGTTTGTTGAATGTGTTTCGATGCTTGGAAATTAATTTCAAGTATCTGGAAGGAAGATTTTCACGTTTAAAATCTATTTTTTAAGTCATTTCGTTAGCGAAATTAGCAGGAAATTTCCAAATGTAAGCGGTCGCTTACAATAAAAGATCTACAAATCTCATCGCCTCTTCCCGACTCTTCGTTTTTTGCTATAGTTAGGTCTTCATAAATATACTGCAGGTGTAAACCAGAATTAGCTGCGACCAACTGGATCAAATTTTTCAGTAAATTTTCGTCTTCGATAAAACAGGTTTTTAGCAACAAAATAATGGTTAAGGTCTGTTCAGGGGTCCCTAATATTTGTTTTATTGTTAATCAGCGTGGAATATCCTTCAGGAATAGGTGATCAGATACAGTACAGGATGTGAGGTACTGTAATTCATGATTTTCCCTCATAGTTACATTATATGCTATTATTATATGCTATATCTGCCCACCATTATCAAAAGAGTTGGGAGCGGATGGATTCGATGCAGAATTGTATTTTCTGTTAAATTCGACGAAATTGCTTTGCAGTGCATAAGTGCTCAATATCGAAAAATAGTCTATGAAAATGAAGGGGGAACATTTTTTTCTATTAAAGAAAAAGAAAAAGTAAAAAAATAAAAAAAGGAAGAGAAAGACACTATAATTGTTTAACCACCGTGCACCCGGAGCCGCAGACGGACGAAAATCCAGCCTGGAATAGTTGTTTACTTTACTTCTCTTTACTTGACTTTGAACCAGCGAAATGATAGTCTATTCTTCAAGTATTCCGCTCACCTCATAACAGTTTAACGGCTAGTTGATTGTGGTGTTGTCACAGAAGGTGGAGAGGAGGCAGAGGGACCAAAGTTAGACTCGAAGCTACCAGTTAATAAATCAGTGCCCTCCCGGCAGCTCAGCGGGCAGAATGCTAACGAACCATATAACCACCTGTTGAGCCCGCCCGCTCCATCGGCCTGCTTCTATGAATTATATACTTACACCTAATAAAGGGATTCATTCCGAGTTTTAATGAACGCTCTCGGCGAGGTTTCACGGTATCGCCGCTTCTCGACAATCACGTTTCGCCAATTATCCTCTTATTTGAGTCCGACGGGGGCGGTTCGTTAAAAAACCGACCGGGGGAGACCTCTGTTATGTGTGGTCATGCGACAAACGCACGTCTGTGCCATTCGTTAGCTCACAAACGTCGTTTGCGACAACACCCGGTTCAGTGAAAAACTGTACAAATACCAACTCATCGATTACCGAGACAAACAACAAACAATAACTCACACTAAAAAAAACGTTTTACCAGTTGACAGAGAAGTCCCAGAGATATGCACCATGCTTTCACTCCTCAGTGAAGGGTGAATAGAACAAAAAGGTCCAGTCATGCAGCAGGAGTTAATGGGCAAATTTTTGAAGAACCATTTTAACGGACTTCTAGCAATTTCAAAACTAGTTACAGAAATTTTTTAAATTTTTTGTTGGAATATTAACCTAGACAATTTTACGCTGATTCCAAATATTACCATAGGATCCGATGTTTAAGATGGTAGGTAATTGTAATGAAATTTTGTACAACTATATCCAGATTTATGTAACTTATCAGAATAGTGGTCTATAACAAACGTATGTGCCAGGTCATCGCCTGAGCATAGGAACTTGAATGGTATATTTGGAATCAGCGCATAATTTCCTATATAAATAATCCAACAACTACCCATTAAAAAATTACCGTACTTAGTTCAAAATCGCTTAAACTCTGTTACATTAATTTTATTCTTCAAAAATTCGCTCATTTAACCATGCTCCATTTCCGTTTTTTGACCAGTGTTTAGTTTTTTTACCTCGAAAGGACAGTCCTTAGGGGGTGAAATTCTTAAAGGCACATCTAGAGATGTATAACAACCTGGCCTTGAAGGTTGATTCTATAATATCAACACTCAATACACTCACTCAAGGTTGTGAGTCAGATTCCTATTGGTTCTAGTAACCAATAGGCGGTAAGCTGGATGCCTAATAATCGATTATTAGGCTGATTGATTCGACCTACCTTACCAGCTGATTGAGTTGATATCTGACGGGCCGCCATTTTGTCCCTGTCTGTTATCAGTGCTTCGTATTATTTTCCTGTTTTCTAGCTTCTAATTTTTATTTTTACTTTACCGAAGATGAAGAAATTCAATGGAAAGTTCATTTTGAGCCTCTCTGGAGATGATCTTTGCCGTAAATTAGTGAAAATTCAATTGTGCGGATGTGACCCATAAGAAACTTGTGTAGTTGTGTTGAGGATGGCCCACAGTATAGCTATGACATTCCCAAAATAACCAGGGCGGATTTAATTGAATTTATAGTGCTAAAAACTGACTACCAATGTAACTCTTTAGCAAATGAAATCTTACAAATCCATGGACGCCCTAACTTTATAACGTTGGTTGTGTGAAACGTGTTATGACTACAGCTATCATCCAAGAAAATGTAGCGTTTGGAAAGGTTAGTGTTAATGTGTTCATATATTCTCATTCAACTACTTCTGTGTATATAATATATGATACGTTCCTATAATAAGTTGAAATTGTATGAAAACTTCGATCCCAACGTTAACTAATTTAAAAAAATTAAAATGTTCACTCGCATTTAGTGTGTTTGTTTGTGGTCAATTTCTCACACAATCAAGCCGTCGGTGTCGGCCTTTCAAAACGCGATTGATTCCAGTTAGGCACACAGTCCTTCTATCACGCAGCTCTCAATTTTTATTGCACTGATTTTGTTTAACGGTTGGTACTTAATCCAAATGAAGAAATTCCTTTTCCGCGTCCATGGAACACCCTACGGTAGCACAAAAATAGTCATTATGTATGCAGATGATTTTTCTATGCAGAGATAACAGGAGACAACAGACAAGAAAAATGAAAATGAAAGTGGACAAAAAACACACTTGGTTGGTTGAGTGATTGATTGTTTTGTGTATTACTGCCATGGAAAATCCGTAGAGGACATAGATACGTTTGTTGTTAAGCTCTGTGGAATTTCTTCTGTAGACCTCTGCTTTCATTCCTGCAGACCCGTAGTAAGAAAATTGCATGGGTTTGGATGGATGTCAACAAACAAATGAGGTACAAAGTGGCGGCTTCTCACGAGGGTGTTGCCAGGCTCGATTATCGCAGCAATCGATGTAAGTGTGATGTCACACAAATACCACCATATTGGCCACTCACTTCCAGGGACTGGTTGCAAAAATCGTTCATAATAAATGTTTCTTATTTCATCCCCCCCCCCCCCCCCCCCCTTCTTCGAACGAATTGCTAGGCTGGTCAATTCGAGCTTGAGGGACAGTTCGTGGGAAGCTGGTTATAGGAGTCCTCTTCCTATGTTGCAGTAATGACGAGAAGCTGCTGCCATGGCATGCCACCCTGCAATGCGTGTAGTGGTTGTGTGTTGCCGATTGTAACCCTCCCAATTTCGCGACGCTGACTATAATCATGAGTATCAATGGGTTTCACGTGTTCCTATTATAATCAATCTGTCTTGTTTGGATAGGCAACAACCCGCACGACGCTCCAGTCTTGAAGGTGGGATATATCCTGTGCGCCGCGTCGCGTCCTGTTCTAAGCCACTGATATAAAAATTCGTGGTTTTATTTTACCGTCGTACGAACAGAGTTCTTGGACCCTCAATATGATAAACGTTCTCTGTTTCGTACTATTTGAAGAAATTTGGCACAATCATCTAACATCGTCACTATCCGTTCAATTTTCACGACCAAAGGATTCATTCGAAAATTGATGTGATTTGAAGTAGTTTGGAATGACCAACTTAGATTATTGTGTTGTTGGATTTGCCTTTCCTTTTAATTTGGATGGTTACATTAAAGGCAACCTACCTATATGGGATTTTTCAAAATTTGAGCGAAACTAAGATTTTTAGGGAGAAGCGTTGTGGGAAACCATAATATACTCGTATTATCTTGATATTTTTATTGATTTCGTTTTCGCTGGGCTGGGCTAATTTCCGAATATCTTTCTTGTACCGCCTATGGATACATTAGAGCAAACAAGGTTCCCGGACGTATGGTAACCCTTGTTATAGTAAAATGCCTGGTTTTATAGAACCTCCACGAAGGCAAACCTATTGAAACAACAGCGAGTATAGGATTCTCTGTTGAAGTCTATGCACGTCCGCAGCTCCCGAGTTCCAGGATTTCGACCGATTTCACCGCTCCAAACCGCGAATTCGGAATCGGAATCTTTTGATTGGACGAAAATGCTTATGCCGAAAGCACATCCAGAGGCCTCCCTGTCATGGCCTATTGTCCCCCCCACTTGTAGGGTACGCAAGCCGATAGCATTGAGTCAATATTGCCTCTCAGGACAGGGTTGACTTGACATGTATGCACTCATATTAGCCTCCCGATTGTGCTCCCCAGACAAAAGGGGTCTTCCCACCCGTTAATTGGCCCAGATTACAGATATCCGTCGAAGGGACGGAACACAATAACGTTGCATAGTTTGCCCTCGTCTCGCTGTCTGTTCCCCTGCTAAATCTCGTCGTTTGAAGTCGTATCCACAGCTGACAAAATAATTATCATTTTTGCCGATTTCAATCACGTTTTTCCTTCCCCCACCTACCTTTGAGCGCCAACCTACCTTTCCCCACCTACCTAAACTATTATTACACAATGGTTTATCATTAGCAAGCAACTTGCGAAGTGATACTCCCTGATTACTGTTCCGTATAAATAATAATACCTATTATTATTACCGGATGAGAAACTTTTTCCACTCATAGGTTTCCACTTAGACCAGTTCTACTTTGGTTTAGTCTTTTTCTTCTCAAGTTCAGACGTTTTCCAATTGAATTCAGACCGTTTGCGGTAGGAACCTAGGTGAACAAAAATTACCTAATTTAAAAATTTAAAAAATCCGTAATCCGTAAACAAAGACCTAAATCTATATATATGTAATGGAAAATCTAGGTATATGTTGTGGAAAATAACTAAATTTACCTTAATGGAAAAGGTATAAAACTAAGTGGAAAAGTCAATCTCAATTCGAAAATGCTATAATACAACCCTTATGCGTACATCGCTGTTCTTCTCTGGGAAATGAAAGAGCTACCAACGAGTACACAACATAGTTCAAATGATCTTTCGATATACTCGTAGTTGACATAATTTATGTATAAAAATATGAGTTCATAGGCCGTCTGTTATGGTGCACAGGTTCCAAATTCGAATTTTCATGTATTATGTGGAATTGTTTTTTTAAAAAAGCTGTTCACGATAGTTAATTTGATCAAAAAATGATTTGATCATCCATTTTTTGTTGACGTGTACTAAAAAATGTCGAACTCAATACCATTTTCTAAACTAAGTTTTGGAATTGGCATTGGAAAAGTTCAAAGGGCCTATGAACTGATGTTTTCCCATTTTCTCAACCAATTCTTGGCCGATTTTGATGCATTGTTTTTGTTATTCGATTCCCTTCTGGGTTCAGCTATGCATATAATTTTAATTTCATAATTTCGAATTTTCAACGTCCTTTTGATTCAAATTGGCATAAAGGCACTTCATTCCCCTAGAGACTGATAAAATAGGAAGGATGCCGCCAACCGCATCAAAATCCGTTGAAAATTGGTAGGGGGAGGTTATCCGCTTTTTAAAACTTATTGGTTCTAAATATCAATAATGTTACAGTAAGAGTTCTCATAAGCCCTTCGGTAGCTGAGATTTAGGCATTGTTGAGGACATCTTGAACTCACTCCCTTGCTTTGACTTTTTTGGCATAAAGAACATAACTTCTGATGAACGTAATGCGTTAATATTATTTCGGTCCCATAATTTTTTCAACTCGTTCTTTTGTTTGTTTCAGTTTTGGGTCTTGAGCCAGACTTCCTATACCCTTTAGAGAACTTGACGATAGCACAGGGCCGAGATGCTATGTTCACATGCGTCGTCAATAACCTCGGAGGTTACAGGGTGAGCGGGGAATCGTCATCTCCAAGGGTAAGTATATTTTTATTTTCTATTTTGACTGGACTTCTGTGTTATGTTGACGTAAGCAAAAGGTAAGTATTATCCAACTCGATTTCAGCTCCAGCCGCCCAGTAAATCAGTGTATTGTTATTTCCACATGGGATTGTTCATATTTTTCAACGACAAAGCTGTAAGGACTAATTTTAACATCGGATAGCTCTACTTACAAGAAGAGCCATCAAGAGCTATTGAACAATGTGGAATTTCACGATGACAGCATTGATGTCTCAAAAGGGTATAGTAGTTGAAGTATGATGCTTGTTGCTGCGGAGGATAACAATGTACGATTATGTTCGTACATTTATTACGGAGAATGGTACAACTAAAAAAAAATAATGTTTTTTTTTAATTTACTTTTTGTGACAATTTTTCGGTTAACGTTGGGGCTCCACAAGCAATTATGCTCGTGATCGCAAGTGGCTTGAGATTGAAATGTCTATATTTTACCTCAAACTCCTCCGTGGCGGCAAAGGATTGGGAGAGGAGCGGAAGATGATTAACATTTTAGGGGAGAAAACCATTAGCAACTCCCGTCGGAGAGATGCTGCCTGAAGACGTCAACCTGATGGTGGAGCAATTAGTATGAGTGGTACAAAGACGAGGGTTGTGCAGGACAGGAAGATGTGTTTGGGGTCGGACTTGTCATCTTTGTAATGGCAGCAGGGAGGCCTTAGGAAGAGAACTCGGCATTGACGTGAACGGAGGAAAAGGATAACGCCAAAACGCTCCCAGGAAAAGGGGTTTGGAGCTGTTAGAAAAATTGCCACCGACAATTATAGGGACAAGACACATCCACTAAGCACCCTCTTAAAGAAATGGACCGCAATTGCCTCTAAAAAAAAAAAAAAAAAAAAAAAAAAAATCCAAAAGGAACAGAACGGGAGAAAGGATTCGTGTCATGCTTTTCTACCCTCCCACCTCATTTTTTGTGTGTGTTTTTTTTTCTCTCCTTTTTTCACCAACCACAGTACTCTTGCTTCAACCCTTTTCCAAAAACCATTCTCGAGCCTGTAACCCCCTGTCTTTATTATTTTGAAAGGGTGCTATGGGAAAACAGAGATGGAATGTAGACCTTCCGACCTCTCCCGCCATGACGCTCGTATTGTCACTTCTAAATCCTTTCTCTATTACGCTTGACGGGTCCTTTTGAGTTTTTTTCTCAACTCTTTCACTTTCGTTTGTTTTTCTCTGTTTTTTGTTCCCTTAATAGGGCGAGGAATCAGACTCATCTAATAAAGATGAAGTGAGTTAACACAATTTTTAAATGTATGCAATCGGAATTAAACATGACTCGCAGAATTTCCCTCAACGTGTACCTTTAGGTAGACGCCATAGAATTAATTTTAATCCATTGAAAATACTTTCTTGAACTATCAGTATTTTAGGCCAACCATTACCAAGGATGGAACCGGCAACAAAATCGAAGAACGATCAAGGCTCACGAAAATGGAATTTTGACACCAACAGCGGGAAGCAGAGTTTTTTTTATAGACGAATAAGCTAGAAGATATAAAAGCAAAAATGCGATGTGTTTAGTAGAGGATTTGAACTAAAAATGCTGGTACTAATATTAATATGGTGCTCTAAAACCAACCAAGCTGCTGTCCAGAAAAGAAACTTTGAAAACTCGTTCGTTGATCATGAATTTTGGAATGCTGATAAATTTTGAACTGTCAAACAATATTATGCTGTAAACTATAATAATCATTCCGCCTCAATTCTGAGCATCTATCTGCTTATTAGAATAATAATCCCATGCGTACTTTTAGATTGATGATGAGTGATCCTCATGACTATTTTATTTTACACTAATATTCGCCACTGGTTGGAATATGCTTGCTATTTCCTATCTATAGACGTCCCTGTAATGGTTTCTTTACTAAACAATTATGTTCAATATTCATGCTCTTTTCAATAACTCTTCTGGACGCATAGCATAATATTGTATAATGCTGTTGCTTCCTTTAGTTCTCTTATCTAAATGTCCCCATAAATCTGGGTTATAGCGTATTTAGTACTTATGCCATACTTCATACTTGGGTCTCATATCGCCAACTCAACACAAACCCACAATTTATCAGTTACGATACTTGAGTGTTCCTGAATCCTATTTTCCCACCAAAAAATGTCGGCTTTCGATCGCTACCTCACACTTATCATAATGTACATAATCTAAAACATACATCCAGCACATACTAGCATGTATCTGATATAGGTAATCATATATCAACAATTTAGAATTCAGTGCTCGTAGTGTTCTCCCTCTTTTCGGGCTATTCGGAGGAAAATGCATCTTACAGAAACGTTGGAGGACAATGTGGGAACCTTGGAGAAGGGATATGAAACGAGGGGGCGAAGGCCCTATCAGCCTCTTCTCTCCTTCAATCTTCCGCCCCACGTTTTTTCCTCTTTCACTATAGGCACTATCTGAAGACTCACTACATTAGCATGAGAAAGATTTTCCTGTGCACAATAGGAAGTCTGAAAGAGGGTTTTCGGCCCAAACTGGGTTTAGGCGATGCACCGATTTCCCTTAGAACTGAAGTTTGGGCCCCCACTCAATACAGCGAGAACGTGATTGCTTCGAATGGCTTTATTGACAAAAAAAAAATTGCTGTAAAGCTAGAAGCTGGAGAATCTTATTGAAGGGAGTGAAACCCTATGAACACGTATTTTTTGGTTTATGAAATCTTGTAGAAAACCTTGTGTACCTACTAACTACTTTATTATCCCTTATAGACCCAAATTGCTACTTGTTGGAGCTTGATGTTTGGTGCTCGTTGTTGGTGTTTCCTGATACTTGGGGCCCTCATGGTATTTTTCTGGTGGTGACGGATATTGGATATCACTTTTACCATATGAATTTCATCAACACCCATGCTTAGAATTAGTTCTGTAAAAAAAAATCGAAAAAGCGCTAAAAACAATGTTTTTTTTTTTTTTTTTTTTTTTTCATAGTACGAATAGGTCGACTTTGAGAACTTCAATAACTTAAATTTCGACAGAAACCTCTTGAATGAGTATGAAGAAATCGAGACCAGTTGAGTGATTGCAGAGGTACAAACATTAGCTGGATTTATTGAGAAAATATTGTTATACATAACCACTCTCGTGTTCAGGTAGGTAATTTCATCATTGGGATTCATGCCCAAGAAAATAACTCAAGAAACACAATTGGCAGAATAGCTTCCGAAAATAGTCATTTTGGACTGATAAGGAATTCTATAGGTAATAGTCCATAGGGGTCAACTGCGCTTCCAAAAGTTTTTACTTTTCAAAATAGGTACCTTTATGATCTCACAATAAATTCAGTTGTTTTAATCACTATATTACGGTTGCACTATATTATTGTTGACTGCTTCAAATTGTATTAGGTAAGGATTTGGAATCCCGATTGACATCCGATTTGTCTTCTATCTTGATCATTAATCTATCCATCAACAATCGCGTAGGTAGGTATGTAATTTATCAATGCTTATATATCTACCTCTTGCTTATATAAATTATAATGACAAAATAGCGCGATTCACAAATACAGAGTTCTTAAAGATCAACCTTAAAACAGTAAATGACGAGGTCTTGTATTTATAAGAGTACCTAATGTTTTGTTTTCTCCCTGATCAGCTTAGTGAGTGAGTTGTATACTACTTCTGCATGAAAGTCTTCTTGTAGCCACCAGATTATTATGAAGGCTCTTCTCAGTTTTACTGTAGCGTCCCCTAAATTGGATGGCTTCCCCCGACTAAGACCCTTGACGGTATAAACCGTTCCGTTTATATTTTATGAACGTTGTAGTTTGGTGTGACTTCATCCGTTGAAAGTAAACACCCCGGAAAAACGTTACCACTTCTTCGCCCTCTCTGAAGAGAAACGGAAATTTTACGTCCGAAATATTTTAAGAGGCCTTTTAAAACCTTCCGAGGAACATAACGAGGAGATAAAATTCCTACTGGAGGTTCTTCAAGCACATGCTTTGCTCTCTGAAAGTGCTTTTCAAGGGTCAAATGTTCAGAGACATGGTAATCAGAGCCGGTCCACCTCTCTCCTAATTAGAATATCAACTCCTGACGTCAAGAGGATCTAAAGGGACCTTTGAATTTGACTACCACTTTTCAAAGCGTCAAACAGAGTTCCTGTTGCAATAAATAAATAAAAAAAATGGGAAAAAAAACACTTCGGATGTCCAAACGAAACTCAAATCAAGCTGAATAAAATTTCAAAATTATATGTAATAAAATGTGCTGTCCATCTCTTTAAAACACATTACACACAAGATCCTTTTCGTACATTCATTGATGTTCACAATTTTTCTGAATAATAGGCGCAAATTATTAAACTTTTAAAAATATTACGAGAAAAAAAACCCGGTGAAATTATACCTTCTGATGTGGCAGTAATTACGCACAATTAATTTTCCTTGTTTTGAAGTTTTCCTCGGGCGTAAAAGCGACCTTCGTGTTTTGCGGTGGGTGATCACATTATCCATTATCATCAAGCGGAACGGGTTTATAATAAATGCTCTTGTACGGACGGACATGATGAATTGGTGGGCGATTATACTGTTTTGGATAATTCTGAACCAGTATTAATTTGGAGCACGTGTTTACACTTGTTATAATACATTGATAATATTATCTATAACCATTAAATTTTGCGTTCATATTCTTTTTCATATTTATTTGAAGACAAATAGCACCAATCTCCATGTCTGTCTGTCGGTGTTTGTACGCATTTCATGGTCACAGGGGTCATCCAATAATTGGTTTTCCTGGCATCTTGCTCCCAGACATAAAAGCGCTGCAAATTATTACCCAACGGTTTATTATTTTCTGTATAGATCGCCTATCTACTAAGATCCTAAGATCTTGGTTTAATTATAGTAAGTAACTACCTACCTTAAATATATCGCCAGGCTCACAATCATTCCTTGGGGGACAATGAGTAATTTACCTACTTGTAATTATTATTATCCGAGAGTTGCGTCATTCGTTCATGAAGAGATTCAGCAATTAAGTAAACAAGAAACTTGGTACGGAGATATCGAAAGAATGTTGCATTTTTGATCAGCTGATTTTTGGACTACACGAGAAGATTTGCGATTCACACTCGTGTTTCTGCTCTTTTTTTCGTTCAACCCTTAAGTCCTTGATGGGAGCGAACGGTTGGCCTACTAAAATGCTCCGCGAGGTCTCATTAGACGTTTAAAAATACTATTTGAAATCGATGGAAAATATACCTTTCTTCTTGAAGTTTTCGAGCTAGGGCGTTTTGAAAATTTCATCTTCTATTATTTTATACCCCTTAGAGAAGACGTACGGTTACGCCAAGATTCGGGGCACAACTAGACCCCAAATGGGGCAGGTATACCAAATTTCAGCAATTTTTGTCAATGGTAACTAATCAAAGTGCCGCGGATGGCGGACGGACGATTTTTTTTTTTTTTTTTCTTTTTTCATTCGATTTATGAGTTCTGCGTGTCTTGAAACGTAAAACATCGTATTTTGAGGGGGGTTAAACAAATTTGTTCGTGCTCGATTCCAAAGAATAAATTGAAAATAAGAATTGAAAATAATAAACCAAAATCAATCCAACTGTGTGAAACTAGGAGTATCTTTAATTAAACCACCTTGGATGGACTTTCAAAACATTTTTCATACTTTCAAACCGAACAACGGAGAGTTTGGGGAGAGAGAGAGAGAGAGAGGGTACATAAGACTACATTCCCTCATAAACGATCCAAATCTTGTAGAACTAGGTACATATTCTTATTTGAAAATTTGTCAAACGTGGATCATGGACTCTCAAAACGTTCTTAGCTTCGCGCCCGAGACGGAGTTTTGTATTGGAGAGGAGTGAGATTTTAGGCCATTATCGCTCCTAATTCATTGAAACTCAGAAACTCCATTTTAGAATTATAGCCCACTACAATATAATATTCCCCGAGTTTCAGCTTAAGGGTGAATTTTAGGAAATGGTTACGATTTTTTTAAATTTTAGACATTTGACCAGTTTCTCGACGTCAGTCTAGCTTAGCTCCTCGATTGGTGTTCGCAAGCTTGAATTTCAACTTGGCGAAATCCATAGTGTCACGACCTCTAGAGTCTCCTTGGACTCAAGTGATCCGGGCATCCGGGGGCCCTTCTCGCCTCCCAGCTGGTTTCTACCACACATACAGTTGCCATTTGGGGTCGCGCTTTGGATTTCGTGACGAATGAATGCCCTTGTCCTCTTCTACAAGTCCCTCAAGGTGCCGGTTCTTGAATACTGCTGCACCGTTTGGTCGCCGCTCTACGCAGTTCACGTTGATCGCCTTGAAATTATTCAGAGGACATTCCTTTTATTTCTGGCATTCAGGATGGGAATACCCCGCGACAGGGTTGATAGCCGGGCACTCATTATGGCTCATGGCTGTGAGCTGCTGGAAGTCAAAAGAACGGTCAACGATCTCGCTTTCTTCTTCCGAATCTTCGCTCGATCCTTTCCTGATCTTCTCTCTCGGGTGGGCTTGGCCGGTACCTGCGTTTACCCAAACCAGGTGTCTTGAGGTGTTAGTTTTTCCCTTCGCAGATAGAAACTACTTTTTCCATCACCCCATATGTGCTTCGACTATCTAGAGAGGCAGATGTTCTAGTACATCTTTGACTTTTTCTCGTGCTCTCTGACCATTCCAATTTCGCAGCTCATACCAATGATGTGGAAATCATTCTTAATTACATGTCACAAAAGCGAATCTAGACCATGGGATCTGAGACCATTCAACTCTCAACCATCTGCCCCTCCAATCGTTCGAATACCTTCTTAAGAGATGAATTTCTATGAAAATGTTATCACTTGCTTCGAAATAATCGCCCTACAAGTAAACAACCATTTCTGGCTGGATTTTCTTCCGTTTGCCGCATCCATAGTCGTATGGGCATTGCCACCGAACTCTAAACCAGTAGGTACACAACAAATTGATTGGTACCTAGATACCACTTTTACACTCGGTATAACGCAAGGGTTAACCTGATAGTAAATTATAAAAATATGTACGTTTGATTTGTATGGAGTTAAACTACCTTTTCGGAAAGGTTTCATCTGTTCGAGGAAAGGCTTGGTACGATTCAGAAATTCTTCATAAATCATTCTTTCTCTTGTACAGTCAAATTATTCTCTAGTAAAGGCTTAGAATTTATTGAAAACTGATTCGGCATTATTCCTATGAACGTCAGAAGGGTGAGGGAAATAGGGCAGGGTTGACGTAGGTCGATATGGTGGCTTGTTCAAATAAATAAGCAATTAGTGGATACTCCGAAACAGCTCTGAGACCTGCCGGACGACTGACCAGGGATTGCATGGTTTACTGGTCGACCCACGGAAACGTATCAGATGGGGGTACAGGGTTAATGGCGAGGAAGAGACGAGATGGTAGCAGAAGAAGAAGAAGAACAAGAAGAGGAAAGGAGAACAGAAGGGAAAAAAAGTGGGGAGAAAAGATAGAAGAAAGCGAGGGAGGAGTGGAGGATTATGAACAGTTGTTACCCTCCAAGTAGCTGCAGGAAATTGTCTTGGAGGTCCTAAAGCAATAGCCTGCCGCACCACGTACGTTGGCTGCCCCTGGGGCCAATATCGGAGCCGCCCCCCTGGGTTCAATTGTCAACCTCCCATTCAGTCCTCCAGTTCAAACATCCCCTAATAACCATGAAGGTCTGTCCTCCATCGCAGTCCCCGGATCACTCCCCGATATCAATCAGGAATTATTTGTTGGCGCGGCAGAGGAAGGGCGTTTTCACCCTAAAGAGGATCCTCTGCCTGTTTTCGCTCGATATTACTTAGGTACGAGTAGATATATATTTCATTTCATGTACACCCAATCGTACCTCTTCAGTGAGACCGTTATAACTCAGAATCTAAAGTTCTGTGGAAATGGCGTTCAAAGTTTCTCCACTTTCAACTTGTTCTGCAGACCCCGCAGGAGAAGTAGGAAACAACTTTCTGCGTATAAAGGTCACATACTCGAGTAGGCATTCCAAATACCCTCATAAATTGAAGTCCATTCGTTTTAGCGAATTTTCAAAGAAAATGAAGCTATTGCAATGGCTTCAAAATTTAAATTATGCAAATTTTTCTTCATGGAAATCCGTTTCAGACCATTCTAAAACGATTCCATAAGTTTATGTGTCATTCCAGACGATATCTGACCGAGGAATCAAGCTAAAAATCTAAAAAATCAAATGCCAATAATATATTATCAGTAGAAAGGTTAAGTTCGTTCGCCAGAATGTTTGGAGTACTCCGAAGGTTCAAGTTTTGAAAATTTAGAGTCAAAAATCACTCTAAAAAACGCGTTTTTTGAGGTTTTTTGCCTAAATTGCCATCTCAAACATAGGAACATATGGTATATTCGGAATCAGCGTGAAATTTCCTATAAGAATCACCCATCAAATCGGTTAAAATGATTCTTTGAAAATTCGCTCATCAACTCATGCTGCATGAATGGGACTTTTCAAACCAGTGCATTATTATATGAGAAGTGATTGTATCCATTCTAAAATGAAGAGAAAATCATCCATTGTATACCGGTATTATTTACTTCAGAAGGCTGAGCTAATACGCGCTACAAGAAGACTTCTCCTATTAATATTCAAAACAATGATAAGTTCATTATTATTTATTTATTTTATTATTGTATAGTAGGTAGGTGTATAATATAAAAAACTGTTACCTATTTTAATAAATTCTGAGTTAGTGATTTTCGGATCCATTCTTCTGATTTTTGCCTGAGTAAATTAAAAATAATAACATTAAAATATTCGAATCAATTTTCTCTTGGAAAAAGTTTCATTCAAGGCGAGAAAAAAACAGTCAAGAACGTTCAGTAAGATAATCAAATTACAATTTAGTAAATCAAAAGGCCGTTCATCCAAAGAGTGATTTTTTAATGAGAAATCACCACTCCAAAACCACGAATCAGCTCTTACTTCCCATACCTAGTTTTAGAATAAATTTCAGAGTTTGTAACAATAAATTCGATTTTTCGCTTACCTTCAAAACTTTGAAATCAAATTTCTCTAAACTACTAAATTTTTAGATTCGTTTTGGCTTTGTGCCGACTCCGACCTGTGAACAACATTCAACCAATATGCTTGACAGTTGACTAAGAAACCAATGTTTTTGAATTCATCCTGAGGCAGTATTCACATACCAACCAATTTTTTGAAAAGATTAACATTTTGGAACAGTTTTTGGTACCAATTGGACCGCAAGCGTCCCTTTGGCATCCACTTTGGTCCATCTTTGGTCCCAGTTTTTCAGCAGAAAAGAGGAGAATATTATTTATCAACGCGTAAACAGAAAATCAAGAGGGAATTCATCAAGAGGGGAAAGAGAGAAGGGGGATCTTTACAGATGGGTGATCCATATAGAAAACGAAAGAAAGAGTAAGAGTATCAACGCTTCGCGATGATACATTGTGACATGAATATGTCTTTTTGCACTGAGTAGGTGGTCCAAACGCCACGTCCATTTCACAATGTGTACTCGTAAAGTATAGACATTACTTGTTAGAAGAAAAACACGGGTTTATCCAAACGAAAAATGAACTGTTAATAGAAACGAAGAAACCATGTCACACCATGTTACCACATTTTTGATACTAGTAAACAATCTCTATACAAATAATACAGACTGTTCGAAGGGAAATTCGTGCCAAACCCTCGTAACTAGGGAAATTTAACTCAGTCAGTTTTTCTTCTATACAAAAATCGCTATCCACTCGTTAGAAAGCTCTCGATTTATGCCGAAATTTTACGCTGACTGCTCGGGCATAAAAACAATCTAACCATGTCAAACATGGTAACGCTTTTGAGGGGACAAAATTTTGGATTGACCCCAGCGATAGTGTTGATATTTTCCTAAACTTAAAAACAACAACAAGATCAAGAATACCCTATATCAATACCTCCCAACTTTGATTATCGATTGTTGGGTAACGCTTTTGACGGGACAAAAGTTTGGACTGACCCCAGCGAAAAGACATTATTCATGTCGAAAGGGAGTTGGAACTTTAGATTTCGACACGTTTTGAGTGTTGACATCAATATATTCGTAGTCTTAGTTTACGTTGATACCTATCAACAATCTCACATTATTTTTAAGAAAACTTTGCTTCGCCGTTAAATAAAGCTGGTGGGTTAAAATGCTGGTTCACATTAAAAAAATGATGTCATCAAAGTCGGGTAAATACTTATATTTCATTGGAATTCGTCCGACCGTCCGACACCAAAATGATTTCTAATGCATCGTTGTTAGGGAAAAATAACTTCCTTATTTTCCACCTTAAAAAATTGTTCACCAATCGTCGGGAAGCTATGAAATTATTACACATCACTTCACATTGTACGCTGCCATCCCCCCACCATAACCCTCCTGAGAAGTACTGGCTACAAGGTATACAAAGTTGGTTGCAGTTTTCAGGTTGGCATTGTGATAAACCCTCGCAACATAATGAGAAGCAGGCTAGTAGGTAGAAGCATGTTCCAAGTTAGTCTGTCAATTATTTGCGTTGTATCAATTCAACAATATATTATTGAATAGTGTACTTTGATATTCATTTCACAATCATCATTATGAATGATCCCTAGGTGTCTGTAAGACAGCCGATTTTTTTTTTTTTTTTTTTTAATTACAGTTTCCCTATAGTAAGGGCTACTCATGGAATCGTAACCATAATAAACGTTGGAAAAAAATTCATCTTTGAATGTATTTTGCATCTAATTTCCTCAAAAAGTGGAAAAATTAACTCAGTGTTTCATATTTGAATGTATGTACCTACCTATATTGATGATCATTTTGTATAACGAAACAATTATAGTCCTCGATTTTCATATATCACTATTCGTATTTCCATCTCACTTGCTCCATTCCTCGTTACATTGTGTAGTGATTATAATTGTTTTGAGGGTGACTGATGTTTGCCGTACTGTGGTATGCCGCAGGTTGCCTGGATCAAGGCGGACACCAAAGCCATTCTCGCGATTCACGAGCACGTCATCACCAACAACCAGCGCCTGTCGGTGACACACAATGACGACAACACGTGGACACTCAACATGCGTGGAGTCAAGAGAGAGGACAGAGGCACTTATATGTGTCAAGTCAACACGGACCCCATGAAGAGCCAGGTAATCTACTAGCACTCCAGCCTGGTAATTATGTATGGAACTGGAACCTCCGTGATCCCTCCACTCAGAATCTCATTCAGTCGCTAATTTTCGGATACGTTTCAATGAGTAAAAAAAATCTGGTGGGCAAAAATGTTTTAAAAGTTTCTTTTGGAACCAATTTTAAAGTACTTATTTAAGAAGGAGTTCTAGAGCTTACCATTTATTTGCGAATATTTTCGAAGCTACCTATCAATAATTTATTTTGATGGGTCCAAAATATTAGATCCTACGCAAATTGCACTACAAGCCCCCCTGCACCCCCAGTTCTAAGCTCTTTTCTTACTGAAGCAGTTGTTTATGACGAAGTCAGTCTCCCAACATTTTTTATGCTGGTAGTGTGCTTCATATAACAATGACAAAATGACACTCTACTTTTATCATTCATAATGATTATGAGCAGGCTATTCAGTGGAATTTGTCCAACGTCCGACACCAAATGTTGACCTAGGTATATGAGTTGAGAGTTACAAATAATACTCCTATAATTACTGTTATTACTTTTCAAATTCATGGGCCAACTACAAAAAACTTTTTCCGGAACTTATTTAATCGTTAATTTATTTAATTGTATTCTAATCGTAACGTATTTTTGTGTGCGGAACAGGAATCTGCTGTGAATTTTCTTCCGTCACCCTCCGATTTCTCTATAATTAGCATGTAACATAGTGCGTTAGTACCTAGGTATCAGAAAAATGTAAAATGGCAAAATAATTGCTAGTCTGCACCATTGTTTTAATAAAACCTGAAATGGTCAGAAACAAATAGAATTCCCATTGGTAAGTAATATTGAATTGTCTAACATAACTGGTGTATTTTCGTCAAGATCATTTCGTTAGCCTATTTATAGTGTTGGGCAAACGGCATTTCGTAATTACTTTTGTTTTTGGTTGTAAATCAGGCTCTAACCACTCCAATTCCCATGTTGAGCCATACCGGCGGAACCAACTGAGTCTCTAGAATACGATACATCTAACGCGAATAAATAACATAAGAGTGAATAATTACACTCCAGTTATGTAATTTACACCTTTTTAATTACAGTTCTAATTGAAACGCGTCAACTATTACATATTATGTAACGTGTAATTATTGGCTCCAAATACATGTTTTATTGAGTCCTGTTGAATGTATTGTATTCTAGAGAATTGGACGGTTCCAACGGTTTAGTTTAATGAAGGATTTGAGTGGTTTGAGCCTGATTCACAACCAAGAACAAATGTAATTGCAAAATGGCCTTCGCTCAACACTGCCAGGTTATCCCACTCTCACAAGAAACCTGGGGATTTAGTATAACCTGACTACTAAGCGCTGAACAAAGAGCATGCGCCGTTTCTTTGTCAGGATCAGTTCGAGATTCTTGTAAGTAAGTTTATTCAAGATGTACTGAATTATAGAGACCAGTAGCACGTACTGATGCAAATTGGTTTTCGTTTGCTCAACAAAACAGCCATCTACGAGTAGCTCCGCTTTGACGGATCAGGGATGATTCCATTCATCCCCTTTTTAGCGTAATAAAAAGTACATCCTATTAATTTTGGAATATCACCAAGTATAGGTAAACCAAATCCGCTTGTTGTTCAAAGCGATGAATTAGAGTTTCTTCCTGTTGAAAAGGAAGAGAGAACTTCAATTTACCCTTTGGACAAGAAGCCGATTTTGGTGTATTGGCGGTAAGGTGTGTTTGGTTAGTTCTGACCCTATTCATGACGTCAAGGCATTGCAGTAGGAACCCCTGGATTAATTCATGCACTTTTAATACACACGAATTGGATGCAAGGGTGCTTGTATTGATTCGTCGAAGCGGAGCTTGAAGGCGGTATCGTTGAAGGAGAGAAACCATAGTGATTTTGTACTGTGCCTGTTTATCTCCTTAACTCTGTACATCTTGAAGCGATTTACCAAAATTTTAAACTGATCCTCAAAGTATTTTAAACAAGGGTAGGTGATTTGTCGAGATTCGAAGATACTGTGCATGCTCCTTGGTGGATTTTTTTTTTTTTTTTTTTTTTTTTTTTTTTTGATAAGGCAATTTTATGTTGAATACAAAACATCACAATTGAGCTAAAATTCAAAATAAAGTAGGCTACAAGTCTATTTAAAGTGGAACGTATGGGTAGGGTACAGGCCATTGACAGGCACATAGCAGTCAAAGTAGGGAACTGTAGGTACCTTGATGGTGGGAGGAGTAGGATGGTGATCTTCACGCCAGAAATGAATGTTTGAAGTTGAATGAATAGATATGTGGAAGCGTTCAATATTCTGTTAGTTTCTGAATGCATTAGACTGTTTTTGTCGATTTATGACAATAATACAGATTACCAATTTTTTATTTTTAGGTAGGTACATTGATCTGGTCCTAATGCCTGTGCTTCATGTTTGGAGGGTGATAGAGGTCAGCAGATTCGTGTTCAGCCCCCAAGAAACCTCTTAAATCAACTAGAAAACATTTCAGAAACTTAATTTTGGTCGGCGTGCTATGTGAACGTATTACTCTTATTAGGTAGGTACCTCTTCCAGTAATCTTCCCTTACCATCATTCTGGAAACAATTACGTATGTACTCCAGCGAGAGACGAGATAATAGGAGACTGTTTGTGAATGCTTGAACGGAGTAATTAACGTTGACACCCTGAAAACACGTCTGTGATCTCTGAATGCGGAAAGCACGTTTGAGCCCAAATTTGATTTCCCGCACTCGAGTCTTACTTGGACCGGAACGCACCGCACAATCCAATAAACTCGTCTTCAACGTCCTAACAGGTCGTAACACCTACTCGTACAAACTCAAGGACGCCATACGCATTAATTACGCCGCGCTGAATAGCAGCGATTTAATAGCTTTGAGGCAATATCTGTTGAAATCGGGAAGGCGCAGGTTGTATTACAAATGTCACTCTCAGAGGGCGTAAGTGTTCCAAACCTCGTTTTCATTAATATCGCGTGGCAGGGGAAGGGGACGACGTTTTGCGGGTGACTTGTTTGCCTTTTGTTCCAAAGAATCTAGATTACCAGTCGTACCAGAGTGAGCGGAGGCCTTTCAAGGGTCGTTACCTATTGTATTTAGGGCGTCCCGTTTCGAGGTTGAACCCTCTCGTTTTGAAGGGAGAAATATGTTCCGTGTGAGGCTGATTGTTGACTCGGAAGGGGTCCGACTCAGACATTGTCAGGTCGAGGGTGTTGAATTAATGTCGATGTCTGGGCCTCTCTTCAACCGTATTCGGTCAACCCCAATTTTCTGGAGGGTTTTCCCCTTCTATTCGTCGCAGTGTGTTTCACATCTGATCCATAAAGCATGAATCGGCTTACACAACTGTGTATTCAAACCATAGAAAGTCGTCTCTTCAGGGATACATTGATAAATCGACATTCAACAAACCGGATCTCAGTCTGTTGACCTACAGTAGGTACTATCAGTGAATCTACAGGTTAGAGCTTTACTTTTTTTCGACATCCTCAGATTCAGAAGGAAAGTAGTATCTAGAGGATGTCCCAGGATTGAGTGCCGTACCTTCAGAGATCGATTCGCAACAAAAAGTTCCTCTTAGCAATTTTTTCGAAACGTACTTGTTGGGAGTACATATTTTTGTTCAATACATATGTGTTTGTTTTCGATCTTATATTACAAAAATAATGGCCTTATAACTCCCTTAATTAGGTACAGTCTAAAATTAAAACGCAGCAAATTATTACTCAACGGTACAATAAAGATATCCTCTAGACCATCCTGAAAACTGCGTTCCCCTCAAAGTTAGATCTCTGTACACAGTTCTGCACCATTGCAGTAGGATGAGAAGACAACTTCTATGTTCCACATAAACCTGGTATCCATGGAAGGAGGCTTTGTGGAAGTATTATTGAAACGGTACTACTTCCGTGTTTATATCCAGCAATCGACAACACCTACGTTGAATATTTTGTTGAAATCCGCATTCGATTTTTTATGCAAGAAATTTCGTAATTTCAATTCGCCCACAAGCACTCTTGCGTTAACGGGGTTCCGCCAGTGGTGTAAAATATTTCTACAACTTTTCTCAGCCAATCTATCAATTTCAAATCTGTTTTCTACATTCTTTCTATTTTTAATTTTGCAGGGCAACACACTATCGAAATTTTGAATTTCAACAATTTCACATTTTTTTATCAATTTAAAATTTAGAATTTGAAATTTTTATAGTGCGTTGCCTGTGGAATTAAAAATTGAAAGAATGCCGAAAACAGATATTAAATTGATTGATTATTGGCTGAGAAAAGTTGGAAAAATCTTTTAACGGTGAAATGGTAACGGGAGGGGGGTTACTTTTTTTTAAACATATTGGCATGGAGTAGTAATAAGATTTGTAGTGAGAGTTAATATGAACTCTATAATTCGCGTGATTTGCGAATTTTTCTGGGGGTTCACATACTGGCCGGAACACCCTTAAAGTAAAAGCCATTACGTTGTGTACACCCCTTTTAGGCAACTGCCCTCCCTGATGGGAATGTACATCAAAACATGGAACAATCGATTTTATCTTCCGATTATTCGATTCATCATTCCTTTACTTCATGAGAAGAAGAATGAAGGTGAGGTCGGGCAAGTGCGCGAATCCGCTAAATCTTCTTCTAGCCTACTCAAACATTAATGTGTTTCTTTTCTTTTGTTATATCAGTATCTACCTAGTTGTTAATATTGGACTGAAATTTATGCACTAATTACATACTAGATAGTATATAAGGTGACGTTGTTAATTGATAACTGATACAATTTTCAGCATTAGAAGGTAGACGAATAATCGTTTTAAAACGACAACTTCGTTGATCTCTGATTCGAAGTTTGAAGTAAGAAGTGCGTATAACTCTGCAAACGCCCTGTTTTTCGATGCTTATTTAATACACTAAAGGTTGTCGTGGTTCTTTAGATGTTTGAGCTTCTAATGAGACCAACATTTTCTCAAAATAATGAACATTGAGAGTATCATGAATTAACCCACTTGCTGGCAGTCGGACAAGTGTTTGAATGAGTAGGTGGACAAGTGCGTGGCACTCTCAGAGACATTTCACCATCGGAGTTTTCATATCTTTCACCCAAATAACTACTCATTTTAATTTACGTCGTTAATTACTCAAGTACTTTATTACTTAGGTGCTTTTTGGATTCCGAGTAAAAATATAAGACAATAACGTTATTTACTTCCTCACTACTGAAATTAGAGAAGCTTTATTACCTAGGTAAATTATACGTCTACCAAAAAACGATTCCACCTCCAAAATAAACAATGTTGCATTTCAAAGCTGCATAACTAAAATTTGGTGTCATTTTTCAGAAATTGTGGGGTTAGCCAATAGACGGCCCCCTAGGACTTCCGAAACATTTTTTTATCATGCCAAATTCTAAATTGTTTAGTCAATTTAAGAAATTTAACCTATTTTACCATCATAGTTGGATGAATAAATTATCTATGTACCTACTTACCTAAAGTAAATAAAATATTACAAATAAGCAATGTTGTCCGCCTATGGGAGGCTGGTGCCTGAATTTGACTTTCTGTTAAATTTTAAACCCCTACCTAGTTTGCCAATAAAATACGAAAATATGACATTTCTCAGAAATTCAGAAATAGTAGCTGGTTACGACAAAAATAATTAGAAGTTGATAAACAAATTCATCTAGTATTATATCCCAAAGTCAAACTTTGTAAAAAGTACCGTGCGCTCGCCCGACCTCACCTTACCGCACAATCACATCTCGTTTTCGGCAGATTAAAAACAAATAGATTTCTGTGCACATGTGCCATTCACTGTTGAATTAATAATATTAGTCAGATAAGTAACTACCTACCTACGTTCCAGCACCTGAATTTTTATTGACTTTATTAATAGTAAGATATTCAGGACCCCCGGTTACCGCTGTTTACATACTTCGGACGAAATTATTGAAACACAGAATGTGTTTTAGCTCAACTGATCTGGGAGCTACATTTTCGACTCAATTGATCTGAGAGCTCCATTTTCGACTCAGCTGATCTGAGAGCTCCATTTTCGACTCAGCTGATCTAGGAGCTCCATTTTCGAGTTAATAATAATCTAAAGTACCGGAGTGTCACATTTTTCGTCCCACATTTCGTCACATTCTTTGGCTAGTTAGTCCATGGCTAAAACACATTCTGTGTTAAAATATTTTAAAGTAAAAATTTCAATACGCACTTGTGAGTCTTGTCATAGAGTTTTAATTTCATATGACGGAGTGGGTCAAGAGCTGTCCGCCTCGCGGATTGATCGGATCCGATTTTTGACCCTGCAGAGCCCCTCGCGTACTTCCATTTCCTTTGGGAAATGGTCCATTTTCCGCGTGAAACCAACTCTACACCCCTGCCGGTTTAATTTCACATTTTCTCTCTGAACCTGTGAAATTCGTAACTCAGTCAGGATAAGGGATGATACTCAAATCAAATTTATCCGTTTCAGACTGATTTTTATTACAATAGACATGCAAGACTCTTCCGTCTATTTATGTTCGGCTGTATTAGGGAGGTACCTAATTTAAACATCTTCCAAGTGGGTATGGTACTTCCTGGTGCTTAATTATCTTTATTCTTCCCTCCTCTAATATTTGATAGGTATTCTAGTTTACTGATTTCGTAAAGTACCAGCGGCTTGCAGTTTAACCATTGAACTATGTACCTGTTCCTAATCAAAGTCCAGAACTAATACTTAGCGAATTTGTTTCTTCTTCATCCTAATTCAAGTGTTTTTTTTGTTGTTGTAAATTTGAAGAAAAAACTTCTGCCAAGTTGGATGGGCAGTATAGCTTTGTAACATGGACGTGTAGAATCAGTTTGCGAAATTGTTAGAATAGTTCCGGAGTTATCCATATGACAAAAAATTTAAATGTTGCGTTTGCGCAGTAGCTATTACTGATCCAATTGCAACTAAATTCATAGGTACCTAATTGTCTTAGAGTCATCCCCCTACTACCCTCCGAATAAGTGCTACTAGTTGTCCGATGGCGATGAAATTAATGTGAGACCGTCATGGGCCTAACCCCTGAAAATTCGGGATTGAAATTCATCAAATTCGGACCATCGCTTCATAGTTTTGCCTTGGGACAAGGAATTAGCCACAGACAGACCTATAGACTTACAGACACGGAACCAAAATTGTTCAGAAAGCTCGGAAACTTAAAAAGCAAGTGGAAATGTTGATTTTGGAGGGCAACAATTTTTTTCTAGCACGAATGCATAGCTTCCTACCTTCGGCAGTGAGGAAGCAAAAATGTATCTGGTATTGAATGTTAGTTAAGAATAGGTAGGCATGGTAGCTTCTTTTTTTTAATTCCTTACCTACCTACTGAAGGAACTGCGGTTTTATATTTGTGCAAAACCTTGAAATGAAAAATTTGATTATAATTTAATTAATTTTAACTGATTAAATTAATTCGATCCAGGACGCGATATCTTGTATCGACCGATCTTGCTCTTAGAGAATGCGAATGGGCACGTGTACTCATTCCGATTGCATAGAAAATTGTATGTTGAATATTCATTGAACTTCACATACTAATGTCACAGCAGGGAATCGAAGCTGTTAAAATAATATTATTCATAACTGGCAGCGGAGAAAAACATTTTTCGATGAAATGGTCTTGTCAACAAGTCTTCTAACTGGAAAGTAACAGGTCCGACAGCCGGGGTTATGCCAACGGCGGGTGTTGTTTATGCATAACAAGATTTTTATTTCAAACGCCTCTCAATTACTGGTTTTTAATCGGTGAAGGGTCGACTCAAATTTTCATGCAATCGTTTTCGGTTTGCCAAAAGCCTGAGAAAGGGAGTGTGTGCAGAGAGAGAATGAAGAAGTGTTTCTGTTCGGTCAGAAGTTGTCAATAACGAAGAACCGAGTAAATAAAAACATTTCCATTCCTTCGTCGTGTTAATGATCGGGACGAAGGGGAAACAACCTCGTGTCCGAAAAGTTGCTCTTGCCTTCAATTTTATGGATTTTCAGTGGCGCACTAGATAGTACTTAGCGGCCAGAAAGTCGGTCAAGTTGATTGTTATCGGAAAAATGCGTGATTACGAGGTTTCTAGTATGCCTTCAAGTTCTCTTAAGGTCGTACCTATCAAGGATTTAAAAAATCAGGATTACATCACTTACAACTAAGGTTTCTAAGCCCGCTTAGGATTAATACTCGATCCGCAGCGTACCTATTTATGTATATTGATATGTGTATAGAACATAGATACGTGTGTGGTTGGTTTGTGCCATCTTGTTAATTTAGGCAGGGTGTGGGGGGGGGTTGAGGTGAAAGAGGTGGTGAGTTGACTTAGCTCAATTAGATATTAGGTTATGTAGGGAGGTAATGAGAGCTTTACGTGAACTGGTTGTTGGTCAAATATTTAGGCAACCATTCCTAAGGGTTTAGTGTTGTCATTCCCTGTTATCTCCGTATATTTATGTTTGTAGTTAAATCTTACTTCACATGAAATTTGTTGTAGATAAGTTATCTTGTAAATTTCGTTGTGGTACTCCAACGGCCATTTTATCCCACGAAAAGGACGAGAAATCGTCAAAATAAGTGGTCAAGAGTCTATGCCATGCTGACAGCTCCTGACATAACCTAATGTCTGATTGACCTATTCAACTCATTTTACTTATCCACCACTTGTCCCTGAGGATGCTAATAAAAGGAGAAACAAGTCGGACCTCCTCGGGTCCTAAACGAAGATGCCCCTATAAGCTATTCTCATCAGCCCCGACACACACACACACACACACACACACACACACACAGCTCCTGGTTACATGATACGGAATTTGCAAATATTTGTTTAAAAACTGGCCTTTTCCAAATTCATGAAGTCGCCTTATTTGAAATTTATTTCTAAGAAAGCATAAACTCACGTTCCAAGTATCACAAATCAGTAAATCATTCTTCGTCAATTTCTTCTTTTCGATTGTACACAAATGATTGCATTCAACCTATTTCAAATATCGAAATTTTTTACTAACTAAAACGATGATGGTGACTAACTTAGATAATGATAACCTATTCATCATCATGGATCATAAATCTTATTTATGATAATATTGATGGAATGATAATAATAATAATTTCCGGCACTTTCAACAGCTATAACTACTAAACGGTCATTCCAATCAACAAAAGTCATAGGAGTGAAAGTTGTTCAGCATTTAATTTCACATTGGGAAACCACATTGACAGTGCGTGCCGTACCGCTAACTGGCAGTAATTTGTCAAAAACTAGAGGAAAAAGGCTCTCTATTTCTTAAAGGCTGTTTTATTTTGGATGAACCCCGAATGTCGTGTAATCCATTGTATAGGAACTGACCGAGGAACCAACTATTCTAAAAGCCCTTTTCATATCGCTTTCAAGCACATTAT
>JAEMON010000003.1:16461252-16472984 GCA_030264115.1 Lygus lineolaris | reverse complement strand
TAATTCCCCATTTTCAGAACAAAAAAGCCTGACAACATCAGAGTCGCACGTGTGAGGCGATTTCAGAAAATGTGATAATTGGAATGAAATTCGATTTTCTCATGATGAAATAATTATTATTGTGGTTCATTCGTTTCGTCCTCCCCTAAAATGTCCATAAAACATTCAACCACATTTATCCTTTATTGTCCTTTTTATCCAATTTTTGACTCATCCATACCTACAAAATTTGATCGAAATTATCTAATGAGCTATTCCGAATATAAATGTAATACGTAACTATCTATACTTAACACGGCTGTTCTTAGTTCCAACGGTTTTTGACCCAAATTAGAATGTAGGATCGGCGGCACTAACCACAACACAGGGCCCCTCACGTAAAATCATGAAAACCCCCAAATTATCATGAAAATATCAGCAAGGTATGTTCTTAAATTATTATAAAATTGTACCTACTACTTTCTAGTACATAATACCGAATGTTTGTCAACTGAGAAGGAAAAAATGTAAGAAACCATAAATAATTGTTGAGTTGCATCATTGCGAGTCCGACAAGACGATGGGAAAATCTAATTTATTGTTAATTTTTGGAATACCTAGCAGTGGCTTCTATATTGAATAAACTTTGTATATAAATTAGAATTCGTTCGGCGATTCTAGTTTTTAATCGATGTTTTCCAATCATAAGGAAGATATTTATGTACCGTACAGAAGACATTTTGCTTCCTCACTACCGAAGGTGGGTAGCTATGTTCCACTTGCTTTTTGCGTTTCAAACCTCTCTGAACAATTTTGGTTATGTGTCTGTCTGTCTGTGGCGATTACTTGTCTCGGGCAAAACTACAAAAAATTATGGCCAATTTTAATGAAATTTTCCGGGGATTATGCCCTTGACAGTTCCCAATTAATTTTATCGACGTCGGACCACGAGTAGGGTGTGCGCGAAATACGTACCTACGTATGCGAATTCGCTCGAATTCGGAGGGTTGTTGGGGGCTGGCTCCAAGACTAATTATGAATTTCTTCGGGATTAGATCAGTGATAGCTACTGCGCATGAGTGACCTTATAAGTTGTTGTCACAGGCAAATCTCCGGAACTTGTTCAACAATTCAAGTTTAGAAACAGTTCCACTAATTGATCTCTATAAGTCCATGTTACAAAAGTGAGGAAGTTATGCTGCTGTATTTACTTACAACCTCGTTACAACTTTTTAGGGTAACCAACCATTGCCATTAAAAAATAATTTCCTCATTTTCCACCTCACAAAAATCGTTCATCCAAATCGTTCGTCTGAATTTATTATACATAATACCACATCTGGATATTATATGAGATATAAAGTTGGTCGGAGCTTTCAGTTTGCCATCGTTATAGATAGGTACGTTCACAACATAATATGAAGCAAGCTAGTAGAAGTGACGACTACAATATAATTCAGTCCCATTTAAAACAGTATCTTTTGTCGGAAAGATTTTGTCACAAAACTTCGTGGGTTTACTAATTTGGACCTCGGGAACACGGGAAAAACATTGAAACAATTCTGCCAAAAGCTAATTTTTCAAAATTTACGGGTGCCATATGGCACCGCTGCGCTGGTAAGATGACACATCTGAGGGAGCGCATACGAACACCAAGGATATACGTTTTTTCAACAATAATACTCTGGCACCAGGTAGTTAAATAGAAGAAATAACAGCATTCTCCTGAACGTAAAAACGTTATTTATTCAACTCTGTATTTTTCACAACGAAACCAAACATTTGAAAATCTTAGGGGCGAATATTCTAAGAAACATTTAAAATTTCAAATGAAATAACATGAAACAATCCACACGTAAGCCCACCTTGCTCTTGTGGCACATCGTTCTTGTCTGGGACTTGCAGTTGATGCCTACACACTTCTTCCTTTTCTTCTCAGGGGTGTTCACGACAAAATGGTCCCTCCGATGATCAAACAGGATGTCGTCCAACACTCTGGAGGATGATATGTACCTACCTCGCAGAAATAGGTGAATCAACGCGAGAAAACAACTAAGTGAGCCACAACAGGAAGTATGCAAAATACTGCTGGACGTGCCACATCTTACCAGGGGTGCCCTATGGCATCCCTGATGTAAAACCACTCCCTGTGGGGTTAGAAACGGAAGAAATTCCAAGGAAATAATTTTATCCCATAAATGAACAATCTGGTAGTAAGAAACCGCAAATAAAAATAACAAAATGTATATTTTAATTATTTACACCAAACTATTGTACAGCCATTCGACATCAACGAACTGGCCCATTTTCAAAAGCGAAACAACTGCACTTTATCACGTTCTAAACGAAACTGAAGCGGGTAGGGTATGGGGAGAACATTCCAGATCAAGAAAATAAGCCGAAGTCACAAAAAAGTCCAAAATTTATTCCTGAATGTTGTTCTAATAAGGTTGCCTCCAGTGGTGCCGTATGGCACCGCTGGTTTCAAATGGGTTCAAAGGATACTCCATGTTTTGGCATTTCCATGTCTTTACTTTGGCACACTTTATAATGCTTTCCACTTTCAATCAAGCGATTCTAAGGAGAGCGTATGGAGACTATGTGGAACTGATGGGTAAGAACGACGAAGGAGCACCTATCCCCGATCAGCTGTCTCGAAAAGTGAGCTTCGAGAACAGCTGAGCCAAAAATTGAGCTCAGAGATCAGCTGAGGGGGATCATAATGTAGGGAAAAATGATAATACGGTCTCTAAGGGGTTGCTAAGAGTACAATATTCGACTTAGTGACTATCAGACAGTTCACTAAGTGACTGATCATTTCGAAGATGAAACCGGCACGGAAACAAGGGATGACGAAAGTTTGAGTACTTGTGTTTACATGAAAATGACTCACTGTGTTGCGGACTTGTACGCACTCGGATTTACAAAACGGTTCGGGAAAAATTTGGCCAACAAACTCATCCTTTTTTCGCCTATTGATCCCTCCACAGGGTATCTTAACTCCGAACTTTAAGATCGGATCCTAACAATGAGGACTTTTTCTCGTATAGGTAATTTTACAGTATAGGCAATTCCCAGGAGGTTTAACCACACTATCAACGAATACGTGGAAAAAAACCGTTCAGAGGGTGGGAGTTGCAATTGATGGCCTCGCATTGACAAATACGGAAGACAAAGCAGAAGACAAAGTGAGAGGAGTAATGTTGCCAGAAAATCGCTCATATCAGCCCTAGCGCTCCCTATGGGCCTTCAGACCGTGGCACTCGGCCAGAAGCATCAATGTTACCTTCCATCTACGAGTATATCGGCAAATGGTCCAGGTTCCCATTTGGAAAAAAATCATCCATGTTCCATCAGATAAGATCGTACCTACCGTCAGTAAAATTTCCGGAACACTATCTACCTATCACACCTGTTGTTGGTGAAAAAACGGAGAGCGCTACGCTGTGTCGTGGTTTCAAGGAAATTCTGAAGTTTTTTTGGTATTTGCTTATAAATGTAGCTTTAGATGTCGCTACGAGCTCTCGTTCCCGTGTAACATTTCATTTGTTTGTTTGTTGAGCAGATGCCGAACACGCTCGCTACAAATTGATCATAACAAAAAAATCAAAAACTCTGTCAAAAAAAGATAACATGATCGCGAATCACTTATGGAGATTCGCTATTCTGTTGCTGACCATAAACCATAAACTGGTCAGCAACAAATTCGTAAATCTCCATAAGTGATTCGCGATCGTGTTATGGTCAATTTGTTGTGAGCGTGTTCGCCATCTTCGCAACAAACAAACAAATGAAGTCTACACGGGAACGGGAGCTCGTACAGCGACATCTCTGCAACCAAAAAACTTCAGAATGTCCCTCAAAACACGACACGTTTTTTTTTTTTTTTTTTTTTTTTTTTTTTTTTTTTTTTTTTTTTTTTTTTTTTCATCAACTACAGGTGTGATAAGTAGACAGTGTTCTTAGTACCGTCTTATTCTGTTACTTGCGGTAAGTAGGTAGGTACTTAAGTTACCGCAGGATAACAGAATAATAAAGTAGGGGTACTTACCGACCCACTCAGAAAGTTAATATTATTATATAGGCGAAAATTGAATGGTTGGCGGGCGTGAATATGAAGTTTGTCATCATTCCGAACTCCTCATTTAAACCATTACAAAAATTCACTGTTAAACGAAGAGTTCTCATCATAATAGGTACATTGCAGCAGGGTGTTGCCAACAATGTAAACTCCATTCCCCCGTATAGGTATAATAATTATTCCGTTCAAATATTGTTTGTACCGCCCATAAATAACGATTTTAGGTGGGGGGAACAACTCATGGGACACCCTGTGTCACCATAATTATGTGTCTGTGGTCCCAGGCAAAACACCGAAACTTATGGCCCAATTTCGATGAAATTTGAAAGGGTAGTGAGTTTTGGGCATTAGATGGTCCCCTACAATCCGGTCCATAAGGAGACCATCATTATAGGGATAACGATAGTCCCTTTATTCGGTTATGACGGGTGGAACAATTTTCGTATCTTAAGGTCAGGGCACTTCAACACTATCAAATCAAGTGAAGAAAATAGATTTTATAGACCAGCTAAGTCAAAAATTGAGTCCCCAGAACAGCTGAGCTGATAATTGAGCTCCCTGATCAGGTGAGTCAAAAATCTCTCAAAAATTGATCTTTTATATTAGTTGAGTTGAAAATTGGGCTCATAGATCAGCTGAGTCAATAATTGAGCTCCCACGTCACCTGTGTTGAAAATTGAGCTCTCAGTTCAGCAGAGTCGAAAATTGTGCTCAAAATAATTGTGAATAGGAGAGAAGTGTGGTTGAGTGTGAAGTTTCAGCACTTTTGAAGTAGGTACCTAGGAAACCGGATTGAAATTGCGTTCGGAGTCACAATTTATTCACGAGGGAACTCTACATGTCCATGTTACAATAAAGTGAGGAAGCTATATTGTCCACCCAACTTGGTAAACGTTCTTTGCTTATACATTCCAGACTCTACTAACAACCCGTGGAAAAAACTGAAAATACGATTCCTCTTTAATTAGATGGAAGAGAGAGAAATCACATACTATGGCTTCAAAGCGGTGTCCGGGGATTATCCTACTGAGGTCTCGATTTACGGGTATCAAATGTGTGTGATTTCAATACTTCAAAGATGGGCGACCGATAATCTTACCGCGTTTATTCATACAGAAACCTGATTGTGAATGATTTTAAAAAAGGAAGGATCCCCCAGGTCTGGATCGATCTGGGGGACGAAGAGATTCTATTATATATCTATGATCAATGAAATCAGCAGGCTTGTGACAGTTAGGTGTTCTCCAATCCTTTTTATGTTCCGGTAGGTATACCCAAAGGCGTGACGAATTTCAAGGATCGATTCTTCAACTAATTTTCAACATAATTAATAGGGGGTCGTTTATTTTAATTTTTTTTTTTTTTTTTTTTTCTCAACAATTTGTCGACAAGGCTCTGAGGAGCTAAAATATAATAATTGCACCTGCACCGCCATCTTGCTGGAAGACCTAAAGTTCCTCCTAGAGTTTTTTAACCCCTTGTTTTCGGGTGGTTTTTCAATTTTAAGATTCCTTTGTGTTTGCCACCTTAAAATGGCCACAATTTCCTCAAATTACAATGTACCTACAATTAAAAATTAGGACACTGTTCGAAAAGGCAACCCTATCCTCGTAAATGCAGTATAAAAAAAATTACAATGAGTTCATTGGAAGAAAAACCGGACTGAAGAGAACATTTTATCAAATTTGCAAAATCACAGTTCTAAAAAAAAATTATTCTACGTCCCGAAACAAAGGGGTAATTAAACGCAGGCGTGACGAGAACAACTTCCTCGCCATCTCAATTTCAATGGTGTGGTTATTTTAATTTTACTGAAGGAGTTGGATATCATTTCCCTCGTAATTGTTTACCCTGAATTGAATGGTGGTACTCCCGATTCATTATGGCTTATAGTGAATATTTTCTCAGAAAAATTCCTGGTGAATTCATGGCACCTCTAACCCATTTTCTGCCTTTCTACCTATGCCTTGTGTGTTCATTGAATTTTCTCAAATATTTACTACCCAGATTTATCTCACCTCAACAAATAATATTACGCGGTTTGTGACTCGAACAACTGCACCGATTTCCCTAAGGTTTGTTGCAAAACGATGGTTAAGTTCCTGGCAGGGTTATTGGCTATAGCACATTCCGTGCACAACCTAGTCATTCTTCGTGAAATCGGCTTTTCTTACGGACGTTGGTTGATTAAACACCGTTGATTGTCAAGCACAATGTTTGTTGGTACGATCACACGTTTGCATGCGATTGGAGCTTTTGGTGAACCAATTTCGACGCGGATTGGCTGCCGATGCGTGCGACCGCGAATGTTTTTCAATAAACACAGAATTATTATGTACCTATACTGTATGCTACGAGTACAAAGTTATATGCGATGAGAGAGCAACCACAGTTGAATTGAGACAATGATGATTGATTGATTACAATGAATCGCGTGGTCGTTCGACTTCTTGGAAACCAATCTGCTCCTCACGGGTTTTTACAGACCAATCCAATTATTAAGTAACGTTATGATTGATTTATATTATTGTATTTTCGCAGGTGAAATGATAGTATGGAGCCCAAAGTATGTGATGAACGAGCAGTCGACCCCTTACTACGCTACTGTCATGTATCTCACCATAAAGGACATCCACAATGCCGATTTGGGTGGCTACAAGTGTGTTTCTAAAAATAGCATGGGCGAAGCGGAAGGGACAATTCGTTTGTACGGTGAGTACCTACGATACCTGTATAATTTATTATTCATTTCGTTTGATTACAAACACAGCTCAACGTAAATAATTACTGATCGTTAATCATTCTGTAATGCCCCTACATTCAATTCACCCGCATTTGTTGGTCGGAAGAAGTAAAATCTCTATTTTCAATCTCTAATTTCCCTCAAGGTATCACAGGAAGGTAGGTACCTACCTAAATATAATCAAAAGACTGCACATATGAAAAGAGCCACAGGTACCTTCCATATTTCGGAAACGGTGCGTTCTAGGAAAAAAATGGAATGAAAAATGATAAATTGATTCGTATATATATTCGTATATATATTCTGGAAGGAAATTTAATTTTCTACAAGATTTCAGTTCAAACTTTTGTGCAAGATAAGGGGGATTGTTAGAACGAGAAGTTTGACGAAAAACATGTTTTTCGAACATTTGTTTCTAAATGGAAAATAATGGTTCTGGCGAATTTTCGAAGAAAATTCATCTATTGCAATGGATTCAAAATTCTATTAATGTAAAAATTTAAAATTCTTTAAAATTATACCATTCTGAAACGATTCCTAAAGTTTACACTTTTTCTTATGTATATATATGCATGTGTGTGTGTGTGTGTTGGGTGTGTGTATCTGTGTGTGTGTGTGCGTTTGCGTGTGTGTGTGTGTCACTTCAGACGATATCTGACCCTGGAATAAATTTAAAAAATCCAACAAAATTTCAAACTGTCAATAATAACAAAATAAAGGTTGTGTCCGTTGGCCAGAATTTTCGGAGTACCTACTCCAAGGGGTCGAATTTTGAAAAATAAATGTCCAAAACGTATTTGTGGAGTTTTTGGTGTAAATTACTATCCCAAACATAAGAACATATGGTATATTCGGAATCAGCGTTATTTCCTATAAGAATCACCCACCAAATCGGTTAAAATAATTTTTTTGTAAAGTCGCTCATCAACTCTTGTTGCATGAATGGAACTTTTTTTATTACAGCTATGGAACTAAACAGAAACGGACGAATCAACCTGGAAGAAGACGAAGACTTTGAGAAGGAGAAAGGGGCTGAAGAGACAGGAGGAGGAAGCCAAGGGCCGCTTCGGGAGGAAGGGAGAGACGAGAGGGCGCCGACGCCTGGCACCAGCGCCGCTGGTCTCCCGTCGCCCTTCAGAGCTGCTGTTATCATCATCTTCCTCAAAACAGCACTGTAGAGTGCCAATTAATTTACGTAAGAATGTCTTATTTAGTGGAAGTAGAAATCGATGCAGAGCATTTCATGACTTTTTCTGCTTATTAAGGCTCTCAAGTGTATATTCAACACCACGAGGGATATAACTGATGTGAAGGTTTTTCCATTTTTTGTAGGGAAAGCCGTAAACGTTCTATACTAAGTAATAATAACGATTGTACTCGTCACAACTATAATAAAGACCATTGTTCCTGCTTGGTTACGGATAAAACGGCGCTCAAGTTATACCCCACCTTCAAGACAGAACGGTCTTGCGGGTTTGGCATACCCTGAAAGTGAATTTCTATTATAGCAATCTAAAGTTCCTCCCAGACATTTTTTCAAACCTCTTTTATTTGTTCCCACTTGCTACCTACCAATTTTAACCGGATTTTTTTTAAGGATCAGAAATTCGTTTTTACAATTTTTTAGCGCTATAAAATGAATTCGATTGATGATCAAATAGAGAAATTGCAGCCGATCACACAAACATTATTTTAAAAAATCGTTCCAAGACACACCGAGTAGAGTCCTTTTTTGAAGTCGGTCTAATGGACCATCGAAGTTCTTTGAAAATTCACTCACTACGTCGTACTGCATAAATGGATTTTAGCATGGAACATGCTTTAGCCATCACCTAACTGGGAAAAAAACGTGACGAAACTGTGGAACAAAAGTAGCGCGGAATTTTATAATGATTTTTACTTACAACCAACCTGCTTCAAGGAAAACGTATCGCCGTTAGTTTTCATCCCACGAAAATCGTTCGCCGCTCGTTGAAAAGCCCTCAATTTAGGCGTAAATTATATACTGCCAAAACAGCTGTAAATATGGACGAAGTTGAGATATACCTCTAATTTAAGAGAACTGTAAACAACATTCGCTGTAAAAACCAACATCGATTTAGTGGATTATATTGATGTTGTCGGTTGGCTTGGTTTTTACGAATGTAACCAAAGGATCTTGAAACCTAGGCGAGATTTTGTTATGAACGCGGGCTTTTAGTTGTGGTGTGTTCTTCGACGCTTTAGATGTTTTCGATTTCTTAATAATAAGAATACCTAAAAATAAGAACACGGCTAAAGCATGTTCCATGTTTCTTGAATTTTAGCCGAAGGCCCTAAGCAGTAACCTTCCGGGGTTCCAGGGGGCTTGCCCCCTGGCGAGGCTCGAAGGGCCGAGTTCTTATCCTTAATTTTGTCAACCTTCTGACTAATTCTACTTCTTTCTCATTTCAGGTCGCCAGTCCGGGAAGCAATATTATTCATATTTCTATGTGAAGAGAAGATTGGCTACACTCCACCCTTTTTAAAAATATAACTGTTATAACTGACCCTGTTCATTGTAAATATTCGTATAGGCTTGTAGATACCTAATAAGCTATAACTACCTACCTATTAAGCTATGATGACTATAATAGTAAATATTAAACATAATTCTCTGAGCTGCTCATTTTCCTGATTTAATGCCAAACCAATAAAGGGGTAAACCCTCTTGCGTTATGTAGATCAGGAAACCATAATCCAAAGTGTGGTGATTTAAAGCGATAAAATAAAAGGCTTACTACGCTTATGTGCCATCCTGAGGGAGAGGACAGCCTAATTGGCAACAAAAATTCCTCTTAGACATTTTTGCGTTCTTACTACTGAAGGTAGGAAGCTATATTCCTGCAAGAAGTTAAAAAAATGCGCTTCAAAATCAAAATGCCCACTTAATTTTTGCGTTTCAAAGCTTTCTGAACAATTTCGGTTCGGAGTTTGTCGGTCTGTCTGCGGAAATTTCCAGGGAAAACTGTACTAAATAATGGTCCGATTTAAAGATATCATTAGGGAGAGGGATGGGGATCAGTAGGGGGGGGGTCATTTTCTAGAGAATCCCCTATAAATTTCATCACCGTCGGACCAATGGTATCATGCGCAAACGTAAACTTCCTGAACAGCAGTATCTGAGTTCCTCATTGACCCATTTAGCTCAAAATAGGAGTGTAATTGTGGGATGATTGAAATACGATTGCCCATGAATTTCGTCAAAACTAGATAGCTACAGCGCACCACTTGGCGAACATTTTATACAAGAATTCATAGGCGAATAAATTTTCTGACATTTACAAAACCACTACTATATAGTTTTTCCAAATGGCTAGATGTCTCAGAGATCATGAACGGTCAATTGCTGGCGTGATTTTACCACGCTAATTAGGAGAGAAAATGAGCTTGGGTGCTTAGAAAAGAAGAGTTTTTGAAGAAATTGAGTGTTCCAGCGTTTTTTATCAACTCGATGAGTTGAGTATCAACTTTTATGTTATTTTGCAAGAATTGAAGAATTGAAGAATATTTGCAAGAATCGAATGGTGATGCCTGGGGAGTCATTTTGACCCGTGAAAAGGTGATTTTCAAGGAAAATAGCGCATAATTATTTTCTACATCAACCTGTTTTCCCCAGGCTGTGTGAAAATTGATTATGAAATCTGAGCATAAATATTTGTAAAATTCAATGAACGAGTAGGTTATCCGAAACAATCGCAAAATTGCTATTCAAAAAAAAAAGTCTTCTAAATTGGTGAACATTCAACATTTTGGGGTACCTACCTACCAATTCGTTCACGATGAATCCCGTAGAGAGGTCCATTTTTCGATTCGCGACCTTCCACTGATCAATAATAATCAGAGCCGAGTAATATCGGTAGGGTGAAACGAAGAATACATCGTACACCTCATTCATCGTGAAAAAAATACCCCAAAACCATGTAATCGGGTATATTTACCCACATGTAGCACATACAGACAGGGGGAATTCGCAAAAAATGAGTAATCATAGATAAATTTCAAATATCGAGTCGAGAAAATTAGGTTAAAAAATAAATAAAAACATAGGTAGGGCCTACGAGTGATATCTGGGACACCAAGTATAGTTACTTTGCTGTTCCTACATTACAGGAGTTAACGTAATGTTCTTATTCGAGAGGTCATTCAAGCCTTGCTTGATATCCACCATTAAGAGATTGTGGAGAGGTTGGAGGGTAGAGGGGGGTGTACAGCAAAAAGTATTCGGGTCGGGCCACCTTCTGTGACAGGAGAGTAATGGATTGCATCGCCAACAATGAACGAGTTTCAACCTCAACTCTCCGCTTCTTCATTCTGTCTTTCAGCAGATGACGACACTTCAACCACCACGAAGCTACGGCAAAAGCAACACGGGGGACCCTGAAGAATTTTGAAAGTACAACAGTAGACCTGCAGTGGGATCCAGTATGACCTTGCGAATTTTGCCTGCTATTTATCGAAGGAAGACTTGTGGCCGTGCGAGAAGACGAGAAAGTTGTCATCTAAAATTAAACCTATTCCTCCCTTTGAATTCTGGCAAGCTGGCAACGTTTCTCAATCACGTTGGGCTTCAAAAATAAGAGTAAACTGATTTTGTTCCCATTTTAGAGGGCAGCACGGCAATAAGCCTTATTTTTGTACGTTTTAATTGTGCCAACCAAATTTTTCAAATTCGGCCAATCGTAGCAGAAAGGTACCAACGTAGGGAATACCTGAGCAGTAGCTAGTAGGTAGATACAAAAGCGTGGAATCAGAAGAGAGACTCTTCCTACTTCCATTTCCAAGAAAAGGTAAAACATTTTCTATATTCAATTACACTTGGCCGAATTTTCAAAATGTTGAACAGAATGGATTCAAAATTAGATATTCTGCATCGTTTTAGCGAATTTTCGAAGAAAATGAAGCTATTGC
>JAEMON010000003.1:16450157-16460252 GCA_030264115.1 Lygus lineolaris | reverse complement strand
TCGCTCATCAACTCATGCTGCATGAATGGGACTTTTTATCACCAAGGACGCGGCTCTGAAGCTAGAGGAATGGGAATGGAGCCGCCCTCCCGCTCCTTCAGGACTGAGAAGCCTCCGAAGTCATTGAGATGATGAGTTGAGCAACCATCCCCCAGTATCAAAATTTTATATTCAAAAAATAAAATAAAATTAATTACGTATTCAGGTAGGTACCTATTTCCTAAATTAATGAGCATTTGACCATTTAATGCGATTTATTGATTTTGGGATCAATAAGTTATTCTTGTTCTCTAGATTTTCTAGAACACAGACTCTTCCTTTCATTTCCCAAGGATTTCCAGATAGGTAATCTTCTTGACTTAAAAGACACAACTCGAAAGGTTTAAGAAGTGTATGCATGTATTTCAATAAATAAACCAATGATGTAAAATGTTGTGAATTAATATTCATGAAGATTATGAATTTTCACCGAATAATAATTTAATTGTATAAGAGACAAGAATTATACATGAAATGTGACATGAGTACGACTATTATGTCTTGTCTCCAATAAAGGCTTTTACATTCGATGGTTCGAGTTCATAAATCAAAACTAGATGGTTACGAATAGAATGGGATTACAAAATATTAAGGATGAACTCTTACAACACATAATCTTTTCGTAGTTTCACAATAAATAACTAAATCACAAAGGAGATCTACTAGCTTCTTAAGGATGAAAACCGAAACCAATGAACTTGAAACGACTTCTAAACGTCCGACACCACAAACGAAAATTCACTCTAAGAGATACTGGGTAGTTAACGAACTAGGAAACACACAGGAATTGATCAAAGCACATGAAAAAACGTAGGATCAAGCACAAAACGTGCACAATCTACATCTGATTTATTACTTCAGTAGGACACGCAATTCTTTTTCTTTATAGCAATTTCGGATTCTACGAGAAATTTAAATCACAGTCATAGGTATTTCCCTGATAAGTAGCCACAAAAGTAGGTATGCAAAATGTTCCATAACACAGTCATTCAGAGATGAAAAATAGGGATTGACATTTTCAATACCTTGAACCAATCACTGCCACAACTCTGAAACTTCCAACACAATTATAAATGGTTTTTCTAACCATTTTAATAGTAACTATTGAAAAGTGAACATCACTTAACGATTCAATGGGGGGAAAGTACATAGTAACTGGATATAATAATTTGTTATTATAAGTAGGTAAGTGCCTATCTAAACATTTTAATAAATAGTATTCCTAGTTGAAAATCCTGTAAGGTAGGTCTTACATAATTTTGCCATGATTTTTCCTCGTTCATGAACAAAACTGCGTGTCTCCAAGTTCGTAAATCAAGTTGGGGGCCAACTGTTACCTCAGGACCAGGTTAGGAGGATGGGGCCCCCTTGCCTCTCCTCCGAGAATAGAGAAGAAGAGTTAGGTAAAGTATCAGCAAAGACTCAAGCAGGATGTCATCGTCAATGCGAAGTTCTTTTCCAAAAGAGCAGAAGAAAAGATCAAGGCCGCTGTATGTCGCTACATGCTGACGGCGTACTTTCGTTTAATAAAAAATCATGTTGATATTGAAAAAAAAAATTAATATTCGTAGAAACATATCCAGCATATGCATGAAATTGGTAGGATAGTCAAAATTTAAGAGTAGGGCCTGAGGAGTTTGCCACGATGGTTGAAGCAATAGAAGGAAGGTAAGTTCCTTTGGGTTTCCCAGGTCTTGGATTGAAGTTCCTCAGTTGCTCGGATCTCCTTGAAGTCTCCTGCTATGTACATAACGCCGTACATGGTCAGGAATAAGCTCACGATGCCTTGGACGATCACCTGGAATAGATATGACGATGATACATATTTCAACACATGGGTGTCCGAATCAAGTTCTAACAGTTGTTGGTTAGGCATGGACTATGGGGTCACCGGGTATATTTTAGGGATGAGGGTAGGTAACTACAAGGCCAAAATAGGGAAAACTAATACTATCGCCCCCACCAGGAAAAAATTGACGAATCTCTGATCTTCCGTTAGAATACATTTGTTAAGAGATTATAAGAATTATGAAGCTTCCTCGAAAGCGCTCTTTGGTAAAGTGATTGAAAGAGCTTATCTGAGCTCTACCTCATCAACCAACCTACCAAATGGGGAACTTGCATGGTGTGTTTTTATTTTTTTCTGAAAAGGCTTGACCTGAAAGAGACAAAACCAAAGTCGTTTTGCGGGAAAGGTAGTTTTATAATTTTAAAGAATTTATTGAAATTTAGTCGTATTGAATTCCCGTTCAGACCTAACTGACGTTATAAGCATGGAAGGTTCCAACTACTACGTTCCAACTACTACTCCTTCCAACTACTGCTCAAATCCGCGCTCAAACTGTGGTTACTTTCTGATCAAGTGCGAAAAGAATCTCGAATTTTTATTGTAAAATTTTTTGATTTAGTTTTTCGTTACAACTATTCAACTTATGCATTCGATTGGTCTATATTATTGTTTGGGGGCCTGTCGAATTTTGCCTGTGTGACGTCATTTAGGTTCTGGCGGACCTGGCAATTTTCATTCGAGTTTTCAACTCCTAGAAACAACTAAATATTTTTTCCATGCTCCTAATATTAGTTTCCGAACCCGAATAACAAGAAACGGGCAACCAAAGTGAACATTTCAGACCCATGCAAGTTTCCCATTACTGACATAGAAAACCAATACACAATTAAATGAGAGAAAAATGTGAAAAATACATAAAATAATGTTTGGGGGGGGGGGGGGGGGGGGGGGGGGGGGGGGGGGGTTCTATCTTAATACGTTGTAATAATCGACCCAATATACTTAACGGTGGCGTCATATATAGGGAATAGGGTCAGAATACACCTTTACTGCCGAGCTTTCGGAAAATATATTTCCATCTGATTTCTGAAGATGGAAGTATATTTTCCGAAAGCTCGGTAGTAAAGCTGTATTGCTCAGTTCTGACCCAATTCCCGATATATGACGTCACTGTCTATTTTTAATGAAATCCTTACAATGCGGTCTAAGCTGAACGTGCTGAACTATTTGCAGATCCAAATGGTGCGTTTCAGCACGCGTGCAGGATGTTTTGCGTGTCAGGGTACCTACAGTTATAACAATCACCATCGCCATCGAGTTAAGAGAAGGATAGAGCAAGTGCGGAGGGCGAAGGGGACTGTTGGGACCTTAAAAGCTCTCGCTGCGTGGAAAATGGCGGCACCTTTAGCTCCCACCAGGTATGAGAGACAAATGATGAGAGACTCGTGGAAAAGATACCTAACAAAACAATTTTGCACTTCAATGATTTCATTGGTGTTCTAGCCACGATTGCAGATAATTTTACAATAAACTCCTGTCAGATGAGTAAAATATAACCTTTGGAAGAGGAACGTGGCAGTTGTGTCGCTCTTGCTGATTGGCCCTTGAGATCTCGCGCAAGGCATCATGAGTACCTACATGGAGAAATTTCAGGTGAACGGTTTCTGACCCCTCTCGCCCTCTACACTCTCTCCATTCTACTCTTATCTCAATGAACATCGTTCCTTTCCTTTCGTCAATTTTCTCATATACCTAATTAAATCTTACGATGACTTCATTAAGTGACGTAAATCTACTTACATCCGCAGGCAATGAAGTGAATTCTTGTTCCGTTAAACGTAGGAAGCTTCTATCTGAAAATGACAAGAAAACAAAGATTGAGCAATAAATGGTGGAGGCCCGCGTAGGAGGAAAAACTAACCTTTAAAACCCCAAAACCTCTCAAAATTACCGTTTTAAAGAACTTGCTGACCCTTGTAAATCCAAATTAGTGCTCAGAGAACATTAATGGTCTGTAAAAGAGGAACCTGTCAGAAGCTCTCCGCAGTCGACAAACTTGTTACCACCTCAGGAGGTGGTCAGAAGAAAGAAAATCAAGATGAGGTCAGGTGACAGAATCAAGTGTTCTTGGATTATTATAATTTACTAGCGAAAATGTGAGCATTTGTATTGGGTTATTAGTGTAATACATCAAGTTGTGGTAGTTTGAACCATAATTTATTAATCATAGCTTTCTTCCTCCTTCACACTTACAATCAATAGGTACATTGTTACCAATCGATATACCAAGTAACATCATTAAACCAAGTTTCACAACTCTTGTTACAACAGTGATTCTTCCCATCAGCAGTCGTTTTGACCTTCCAACAGTAGATTTCAAGAGTTGTGATAACTTCCAATTTAAAGACCTCCCCCGACCTCCACCAATGCTTATGGGCTTACCTACCTATAAACACATTACTAGTGCATTAATCTGATTAAAAATCTGAGTGGAATAGTGCCGTTCATCTGAGGGGTACCTATATCACGCCATCAACAAATCAATTTCCAAATAGGTACAAGTTTTGAAAAATTATTCAAATCTGAAGGTTGGATCCAACTGAAATAAAATGTACTATTATATAATATACGATTATTATATATTCGAACAGTCTGAAAGTCGTTTCAAGGTCAAAGTGTGTGGGTTGAAGATAATCGAATATAAGGTTTGTTCGCACATACAGTCTGGAACCAATCCTGGATGGAACTGCGTTCTGAAAACTGATGGGATACAACGATCCAGACAACTGTCAGTGCGAACGCGCTCGTCATACTGAATGGATAACCCAAACCAGAGTGACCTACCTAACGTGGAAGAACACCAAGTGCGCATGCGTGAATCAAACCGTCTCAACAGTTCTCAAAAGAATCCAGAACGGATAGAACCGTTCCAAACAGTCTCAGACTGTCTGTGCGAACAAACCTACCATCGTTCGTTCACTTGGGACACGGAAAAATATGACCCCGCCCGCCTGGCGCTTTCGTCACCAAAAGTAGGCAGGTTCCAGAAGGTTTCCCTGTATTCACTTCAACTCTCCTCTGCGGCAGGGTAGAAAATATTACAATATATTTTAATAGCGCGGTGGAACAGTATTCAAGTTCTTATCAGTTAAGTTGTGTTGAGTTAGTTGCACTCAAAACCATGATGGAACATAAAAATATTATATTATATTCGAAGATTGTGCGCAAAGGGTTCTGAGCAGCCAAATATTAAAATATATTTATATCTATAAATATATTTATATATTAAAATATATGTATTTTATATATGAATATACATATTTTATATATAAGTATATGTCTTACATATGTAAACATATAGTATATTTATAATAAGCCAGTATCAAAGCACAAACATACATTGCAATCCCATTGGCTATCTGGGTCTGTGCCCTCAAGAGGCGGAGCTTAGAACACAGTCCTAGGTTCCTTCTCCCCCCTCCTTGTTACAACCCCTTTATCCCTCTACTAAACTCAATGGTCTTTTAAGGAGAATAATTCTAGTTATTCCTACCTACTCCCAAGCTTGAGTAAAGGAATACCGACGGGTATCCCATGACCTCTCAAGTCATGAACTTCCCTGAGGGACCTCCACCACCAAGGTCTCACTGGAACATGGAATAAGAAGTAGGAAATAGGCCTATGGACCCCTAGTTCCATGTAATTTATATTCACCATTGTTTCTAGCAATTCATTTGTTAATTTATTAGAAATGACTCCTTTACTCTGTGATTAATTCTAGCGTGATTAGTACAATTCTGCTCGGTGGTCCAATCACCCTCACCCTTGCTCAAAGTAGGTATGTTGTTTGCTTACTTCTAAGTTGGTACGATGAATTCAGAGTTTGAAATTGCAATTAGTTGAGAGTTTAAAAAAGCATTGCTTGTCACGTCTACTAGCCAATCAATCGATAGGTAACTCACGTTGTGCGGCTGAGTAAGCGGCATGAAACAAGAAAATCAGCCCGATCGCAGTGATAGTTTTGTGATACGTCGACGCCATCGCGAAGCAGCACACCACTTATGAAATGTATGGAAAGGCACAACGAAAAGAATAGCTATCACATAAAGTCAGTAAAACAGAAGATTATTTTTGCAGTTTAAAACAACAAAATTAACAGCAACTTGTGAGCAGAAAAGCACTGGCTGTGGCTGGCACTGCTTTCGACTTTCGAAGCTGTTATCACAGAAATAAGATAAGATAATAATTGTTGGTGTGGTTTGGTTTCTCTGCATTTGACCGTGGCCGTAGGTGGTGTAGTCAATGGTTATGCGGTTTCAGCCGTTATGTAGCTTCTGTTGGTCTGTACTTTTTCATCGTAACTCTACTGATTAAGCGATATAATTCATATTTTCTTGTAAAATTATTTAAAAATTTACCTAAATTCTTCTGAAAGTTGGAGTGAGAGGCATGTAAGGTCTTCCTCCACTATGCGTTGTGTGACTTTCTCTGCCATGTAAGCTTTCTAGGCAAATGTCAATTTTCAGTGCCAAAGAAGAAAATTTATTGACATTTTTGTTTTCTCACTCATCTTGTTCGTTCTTCGTTTATGGGTCGTATTTATCGACAATTTTCAGGTTTTAGCTTGGAAGTAGAAATGTTTATTATGGACAATCTTCTTTTGAATTGACTGAAACCTCACCTTGACGCATTCGAGCATCCAGCAAAGCCATCATCAAAATGATGACTCCAACTGCTATGGTGCAACCAGAAGATGCCAAGTACATCAAGAGGTGATTATGATTCTTTACATAAAAAAAAATGATCTACCTACCTATTGATAATGTTTTGACGAGAAAATGGAGAAAAAAATTAGGAGAGGCATAAGGGCATATGAGGGAGGCTGTTGCTGTGGCCCCAGTAGTAACCCCTAGTAGTGTGCCTTTAAGCTGGGTTCACATTAAGTAATGGGGAATTATCATCAATTTTTTTAATTTTTTTTCTGAAAGGTGGTTTAAAAGAAACAATATTGAAGTCGTAGAGCAAAAATAATGTATCTGTAATTTTGGAAAATTTATTAAAATTTTCATTGTTGTAATATGGCGCGAAAGTTACGTTGAAACGGGTGTCGTCTGTCATTGGCCTTTACCCGTCCATGTCTGTCAACCGAACAAAACTGAAAACGGAAAGTCTCAAAAAACAACACTGTTTTAGCTCCAGATTAGTGAGAATATAATTAACTTACCTAATTAGATAATTGATTGAATTAATTAATTATTGATTAATTAATACTGATCAATTATTCTAATAAATTATTTTTTCACTGCTCCCTGTGTGATCTCAGCACATTCTCTTTCAGTTGTTCTTTTAGTGTGACATGTATGTAACTGGGTGTCTCAAGGGTCCTCGGAATGCCGCCTGTTTTTCAAACAGCTGAGATTTTATTCAGAATTTTCTCCACACCAGAACGATAAACTATTTTTTTCTTTGTATTAGCAGTGTTATTTTATTCCAAATAACAATAGAGGAGCAGAAAAAATGTGATTTTCTCATACACGATCGTTCCCCATTCACATTGAGTCGCAACACTGTACTGAAGTCCACAAACCGCAACGCCGTAAAACCATAAAACCGTTTAAATGGATCGAACAACATAAACGCGCGAAACGACGAAATCAAGATACCGAAAACGAAATAGATAAGGACCCGCTCTGCTTTGCTGCGCAGAACCCAATACGCAGATCCGTAAAGCCGCAAAATATCAAGATTTTTGGATGGAGGATAGTCAGGTTCAAAACTCGTTTGGGTGTAAGACCGTAAGAATGGAGAACAGCCTGCTAGCCAATCATATTCAATTAAGGGTTTTACGTCGTTACGGTTTTGCGTACTTCAGTATGGCTCTGGGGCTTAATGTGAACCCAGCTTAATTGAATCTGATTGGCTAATTGGCTGTTCTCCATCTTTACAGTCTGACAGCTGAACGAGTTTTGAACCAGACTATCCTCAATTCAAAAATCTTGATATTTTGCGGTTTTACAGCATTGCAGATCTGCGTATTGGGTTCTGCACAGCAAAGCAGAGCGGATCTTTATCTATTTAGTTATCTTGCTTCGGTTCGGCGTTTCTGACAGCTGTTTATGGCGTTGCGTCATTCGGGTTTTGCGGACATGAGTACGGCGTCGCGCCTCTATGTGAACCCAGCTCAACACTGTCAACGCGGGTCAATACATTACATTACATTACATTACATACCTATAGACCTTTTGCCATAAGAAATCTCTAGTAAATGTACGCTTGCGCTGGCTGATGAGGTTCGGCAGCCAACTTGTAATGCAATGTTTTGCTTCTAGAAACGTTGTCTTGAGTATCTAGTGATTCTGACTTTTTTTTCTTGATTATTCTGACTTATTCTTTTCAAGTTTTTCATTCTTCTTGATTAAGTCATGGTCACCATAAACAAACATTGTGCTTTTGGATCTTCCCATTGTGATAGTTGTGACGGGAGGCCTGGGTATAAAAAACTGAAAAAGGAACTCGATATTTTCGCTTCCCTAAGCCATGCCTTTCCTCTAGGAAGTTAAGCGTACAACTTACAAAAAGCACTGTACTGCGGCGCTGACCCATTATTTTGCAAGAAAGAGTCGTTCGCAAAAACGCAATGTTGTAGCATCCACGGCTGAAACAACCGATAAGGCCTACTGAACAAAATGGCACCTGGCTTCAACTTCTTGGCACCCTTCCACTTCTTGGGTCTGAAAACGTGCATCCATGCGCTTCGTGTTCAAGCGCAGTAGCTATTGGTCCATTCTTGATGATATTTCTGAGTATGTAAGCATCCCGAGGCCAGCTTCTAAATAGCTGAATAGATTTGAGGAATCAGTGTTTTGTAAAATTCACCTATGAGTGTGTGTGCAGTCTACCAAACGGTCCGACGACTGTCAAATAATTCATAGGAGACCATCTAGGGCTGATCTCCACAAAACCATAAGTTTTGATCTTTGACAGACACGGAACCCAATTTGTTCCAAAACGCAAAATGCAAGTTGAAATCTTCATTTTGGAACAACTTTTTTTCGTGGGTGAATATAAAGGCCTTCGGTACTTATTTATGTAGTGAGGAAGCAAAAATGGTTCAGAAGACCTCAGAGTAACGTTGTATTCGAGCTGAATCATTTCATCACCTTTCCTAGAACCCATGTTTCTGTTGTAAAAAGTACCTACCTCACCTCATGTTGTGGTTTTCCTATTTTTCTAGACGGTTGAGGTGTGGATCAATCGATGTCCACCCGACGGAACCAGCATTAATCCTAAATTATGAAGTTGAGGCTACGATACTTAGTGAATCTGAAAACCCCGTTTTGAGTGACAAGAAGGTAACTAGTATTTTTGGGTTGCCAGTATAATCATTATGTTCTCCATTATGTTCTCTCAGTGAGTCAATAGTAGGAACTATCTACCCAGAAGGATGTTATTTTGGAACTCTTTCGTCCTTATGAAGAATATATTGGTTCATAAGTCATCTTATTACGTTAGTGATTGTTGTTGCAGCAATGTCAGAAGATTATTCGTCTTAAAGCCTTAAACAAGAATTCCGATTGTGGTCTTCTAGCAAGAGAAGTTGTGAATAAATGCTCCCTCATACATGCATCCAAGATCGGTGATGTGGAGCATTTGATATACTTCTTGCAAAGTCGCAAGGAAAATGCATTTGCTGGAGGTTGGTATCTTATATTTAAATTCTTGTAGTTCACTGTTTCATAATTAATTTAGTGTAGGTAGAATCAACTTACCTTTGAGGAAAGACGGTTGAGATTAATTAATATACCTACCTAGGTAATTGTAGGAGAGAATTTTACAGTGCACTCTGGTTGTCCATCACCTTGGAAGAGGAAGGAGAAAGGTCGACTAATGTTAATATTTGTGTGCTGGAAACCAGCCTTGTCAACAAATGACATCTAGCGAGGAGTTTTGGGTCTGGCAACGCTTTTCACTACAAAATAAATTTGTTCAACTACCTAATTAATCAATCAAAATTCATAAGCTTTTACGCATGTGTATCTTCACGATATAAGAACGAGATCTCAAATCATACCTTTACAGTAGAACTCGATAAATCGAGGTGGACTGGGCGGAGGTTGGCTCGGTTAATTGGATGGTTGATTTGACATAAATTAATACATATTGAATAATTGATTTAATACAATGCACACATACCTACTTTAGATTCATTATCGTGTTCCTGACTGGTTCAGATCATGAACCAGTTCCAATTTTCCTATTGGTTTATT
>JAEMON010000003.1:16439485-16450147 GCA_030264115.1 Lygus lineolaris | reverse complement strand
CAGCGTTTTTTTCCTGTGTCCGATCATTGCAATAATCATTACCTTTAGTTAGTGTAAAAAGAATAGATATTGACTATCGTGTTTCTAGCATCTATCTGGTATTTAGTGAGAAACGTTATCGTGATTCATGTTCAGTTTTCCAAGAAATTACAGATTTCTCCATTATTTGTTGATAATAGCGTGCGCAGAAGGTTGTGCACAGCTAAAATATTCGAATTGCACCAGCACCACCACTAGTTGGAACAGTCCTTGTACGGAACAGTTTGTCTTTCAAGTCACCGCCAATTTCTACTCTCTAAGCATGCTCAATAATTATAATTAGACCTAGAAAACAAGAGAACTACTTGCAGAAGAGAGTTCTCGACTCTTTTCAACATTCAAAGTTTCATCAGTGCCAGTTGATGATCCGGTTAATCGAGTGTGTGGGAACAAATCTGCCCAGAAACCTCGGATAATCCTCTCCAAAATTGTCTCAGTTAATCGAGATTTTGGTTAATCGTACCTCGGTTGAGTTTCCACTGTACATATCGACCTTAGTTTCGGGATTTTAATGACCCACAAATAAAGACACTAGAATTGAGTAGGTCAGCATCATGCACTGTAGGGATGGGATATCGATATCTAATATTAGCGAAATATCGATATCTGGTGGTCAATATCTGATATTTCCGTATATCTCCCATCATTGTGGTTGATATTATCGACATATCCTTTCCGCCGATATCGATGTTGGGTCAAATCTGACATGGAAATCTCATTGGAGCCTCAGCCTCTGGCCCACTTTCCTCGCTAACCAATTTTAATCATCTTGGCATATTCCCAGACACGACTGGAGCTGTTGTCATGGGTTAGGAGCTAGACGAACAAAACACAAGCATTATATTTATGTCTCTTCTCGTAGACGACTTTCAATATCGATATTGATGGGTATGATATCGATATTCCTCCTGCAGTATTCCATCCCTAATGCACTGAGAGCATGCACACTGGCGACGCGACGTGTGATGTAGTTAGTTGTAACGACCAGCCAGATTGGTGCAACAACAGCATGCACTGAACTCAGCAAGAATAAACTTATAAAGTGGACCTTCCTTCTACTTATAATCCAATTTTCTTGTTAATTTCTTAGACTGATCCCATAATATATTTTCATTACACAGGTGAGCACCAGGTATTATTAGTTCCGTTATTGTTCATGTGTATTTTCCTATAATCTGCTTCATTCAAATGCCTGGTTTACATGGTCAGGATCGTTTCCAGCGTTTCGATTGACAAGTAGAGATAAAGAGGACACCAGGGGCTGTCAGATAACCTCAGTGATTTATCCACAATACACTAAGAAGGGGGCTTTAATGCTAGAAAAAATCTTTAAAATATGTCAACATCAGTGATTCCGCATCAGTCGTCGTTGGAAAATTAGAATTGCAGAATTAGATTGCCAGAAGTGGTGAGCTGCAGACCTCCCAGACCTTGAGAACCAGGCTTAACATATTAATTTCTAATCTGATTGATTTTATAATCTTTCTACAGGCTACGGCGACAACAGTGTAAATTGTAGTCCCTCCAATGGCTATGAAAGTCCTCAGACAACCTCGGTTGAGGGCGAGAAAGCAAACTACGCTAATTTGGAGCAATACTTGGCCATGCTTTACGAAGACTTGCCAGATAAAATCAAAGGTTCTGGATTGATTATGCAGTTGAGCATGGACACTGACAACCTCGAAGAATTGTCTCGCAGTGGTGAGGATTAAAGTTCACCCTATTCCAACAACTCCTTCCAGGCCCTGGTGCGGTAGTTATAGCCACCGCTATAAGTTATCAGTTAGTACTGATAACTTGTATAAGTTGCGCATTAAAACGGTCGTGGCAGAGATATTCTATCGCTATGTTCTCCGTGACCGTAACTACAGCTGTATCAGCAGTGGCCGAATTTCTTTAGCTATGGCCTTGCACCATTTTTCCAACAGACTATTAAATATACGTGTTGTACACAAGTAAACACTGTGTTTGTTCAAGCTGCCCCTCCGTTCTTGTTCAGTATTACCCACACATGCAGAAGGCAGCGCATAAAATATTTGAAGAGCCCTGGGGAAAAGGGGGCTAACAACCAATTCGTGAAAAGCGGATATGAACGTTTGAAACATCACCTAAAATTATAAGATGGACTGCGGCACGTACAAAGCGATTTAGTACACTCGAATTAAATAACATTGTATGTGCCGCAGTCCTATCCTATCATTTTAGGTGATGTTTCATGCTTTCAAATCCGCTTTTCCCGAAATAAGAAGATTGGTTGTTGGCACCCTTTTTCCTGGACTTTTCATTTATAATCCGCCAGGGGTTATGATTAAGATGGTCATTGGGCCAGAGACCACCACTCAATAAATTGAAATAGCATTCTTGCTCCTTGCATCAAATTCAAAAGCTTTTATGTCCATTTATGCTGTCCAATTTATGTTGTCCAAGGCGTACCCGCCTTGAATCTGTTCCCACCCTGCCTAATCCTGGTCCATTTTTGCTCTGTATTTGCTCGGTTCAGGCAGCTTGAACATTATCCGACACTTTTGAGACAGTACTACCCTGGTAGAAAAATGTCACCGTGTGAATTAGGCTCAATAATTGAGATAGAATAGATTCTCATCAGACTTTATGGGATCGCCTAGTATCAGTGATAGATACTTACCGACCGTCACTAATGGTTCTGTCGTTGGAGGATATCATTTTGGCATATTCTGTCATCTTCCTCAGTCGGGACGCGTTTATGAAGAACTAATGTACAACTTGTTTTCAGAGGCTGTCTTGAGTGCACTCAGTCGGGTTTTGAGGGAGGATTTCAAGAAAAGCATTGACTTGAGTACCAACATTTTGAGTATCTTCCATTCGTTCTCCGTTTTCACCAAATTTCACCCTTTGATTCTTGCATATAAGGTGAGAAGTAACAGTCTCAAATTTTCTGGACACGTGGCAAGTAGGCCATTGTTTTTTAGGTTTCTATTTTGAATGATAATGTATCCCAAAAATTGGATGTGATCTCGTATAGCCGTTATTCTTCTAGTTATTTTAAGTAAGTACTTACTTACCTAATAGCCAGTACCTACTTAGCTTCTAATTTCACACTATGAACATGTCATGAAGCACTGATTATCACGAAAAGTTGGGTGTTAACTATCAAAAAGTTGGGATGGGATATCAAAAGAAAAATATCGCTTTCGATATTGATTTCGACATTTCTGAGTGGCATCGATACCGATATACTATTGGATCAAAACATCGATCTTCAATATCGATATTACTATCTCTCATCTCCATCGTTAGCAAAGTTAAATCGATTTCGACGGTTAGGCCATCATCAGTAACAAACAAGAACTTGTTTGACAAGATTTCTTGTTTGTTACTCATGATGGCCTAAAAGTCGAAATCGATTTAACTTTGTAACTCATTATTTTCGTGGAAATAGACAACGTTTTGCTCTTCAAGGGGGCAAGGGACGGAGCCCAAAATGTCCTCAAAAATGCCTAAATTTCAGCTACCGAAGGGTTTATAAGAACTCTTACTATAACAATAATACTACTTAGGACCCCAATAAGTTTAAAATACGGATAACCTCCCCCCTACCCCCTCTCCTAACCATTTTAGCATTGCACAGTTTTTTCCATTTTTCTCGACCAATTTCCAACTGATTTTGATGCGGTTGGCGGCATTCTTTCTATTTTTTTATTTTCTACTGAGTCTGTGCCTTTATGCCAATTTGACTTTTAAAAAAGGACGTGAAAAATTCAAAATTACGAACTTAAAATTATACATAGATGCTCTCCCTGGAGAATTGAATGACGAGAAGAATGCCGCAAACCGCATCAAAATCGGACGAAAATTGGCTGAGAAAAATGTGAAAAACACACATGGGTCCAACATGGGTCCTTGGCCCCTTTACTCCGGTTTCTCTTTTCATTGAAATGGGTTTCCACAACTTCGTCGCGAGTGATTTAGTTCGTATTGGCTCCAGCCTGAGCTTCTGATAGTTCCATTCCTCTTGCCACAGTTCATGAACTGATCTTTTTTGTGTTCAGTTATTTGAAACATACCCAACAGTTGAAATGCTAGACGTAGTAGGTTACTGATTATATTTTGGGTTTAGATCGGTTCGTTGTCCATCGGCATTGTTGAGCATGAAATGCAGCTGTACACTCAGTGGAAGAGTGACCTGGCGTTCTCGCGGGGTCGCGAAGCCGTCCCAGTCTCGCGCCTTCCTGTTCCTCGCAGTGCCCGGCCAGCTAGCACGATCATCGTTCCTGAAAGGAAACGATCTTCCACGCCCACCAATGGGGGTACAGCCAATGCTGAGCGAAAACGTCTCTCTCTCATTCCTGGTTCGTTTCAATAAGATATTTTAGTAGTTTAAAATTGATTCAATTAGTTTGGCAATTCTCATGAGTGATATGCTCGTTTCGTGAACCTATAGTGAATTAATCTGTCATTTCCAGCACCTAAAACTGCTGTCCCCACAAGAGGTCCTAGCACTCCTGATGACGACGCTGTTCATAGAACTAACACCAAGATTTCCAAACAAGACCGATTATTGAAAGGTGAATATGAATACCTATTCACAATTGGGTCATCATTACATTATTTGATGAATTGAACCATAATTACCTAATTTTGTCGTTTGTAAAACTATCAGAATTACTCAAATCTGTTCTGTTGTTTCAGTTAATTTCTCACTCCTTCTCAACATTGCGGAAAATTTGAAAGTGGAGGATAAAATTCGGAAAAGGAACATCGTGGCTATGCTAGTACAGTGCCTCGACCGCAGTTCTGTTCCTCTGCTAATTGTTATCGCCAAGTTCCTTTCCAAGTTTTCAGTTCGCCTGGAGAACAAAGATGAAATGGTGAGTCTGATTGTACCTATCTGACAGTTAGGCTAGCTAGCTCCCTTGGTTTGTTTCGTTCAACTCACAGTACTCGCTAACAGTTACTGATAACCATCGTGGGAGTGATTAGAAAGGGTTGTCAGATTCTTCCAAAAGAATCTATTTAAATCGTATCGATGTTTTTGGAAAGAATCGATACTTTGAATTTCGAAAGGAGTCCAGAATCGAATTTACCAGAAACTTCGAATGACTAATGATTTTACAGAAATGCACCTAATTAAATCTTACCTATAGTTTCTTTCTAATAACTAACAAACTACATCTTTCATAAATTGAGTTTATTTAGTGGCATAAATAAATTATTCTTGTCACCCACCTCCAACGTAAATTACGGCTAACCAATTTTTCTTCATGAACTGTCCGTCAACCCATCTATAAAATCAGTTGTGTAAAAAAAGGGATAAGTGAACGACGACGTGAATACTATGTAAGTGCGTAATTTGCTGTGCCATTATCAGAAATCACAAATTCGATATTTGAACCAATATATTTGTGGCACTCTAGCCAGTACCGCGAGTTGGGTGACGTGTTCTCCGGTAGTCGACTTCTGTTGTCTGATACTACGAGGTTGACGGCAGACGCTGCTCTCTCTGACTGCACTGATGAGGCAGGGCTTGTCAAATACTGCACATTGACGCCAAAACTGCACAGGGTCGATGACCAGGGAGACAAAGGCGAACATTGTGGTTGCAGTGGTTATTGGTTGTCTCGATTGTCAAAATTTTTCCGTCATAATGAACAGAATCGGGCCGATTCTCGAAATTTTGAATCGATTCTCCGATGCATCGGAGAAAAAAAAATAATCTAGAAGTATCGATTCTTTTGAGAATCGATACTTTTGCCATCCCTATTAGAAACTCGACAGATAATTCTCCCAGCTTTAGCCACAATTGCATTAATCCATTCTGAATAAATATGATTCATCATACCTGCTTAGGAGATTCAATATCATGCTTATGAATGTGTTTCAGGCTAACCTTAATGTCATTGAGAAGTTGCCCAAACTCCTGCAACTCAACAATTTCGAACTGGAACGCGCCACTTTGCAGTTACTCTTCAATTTGTCATTTGATACCAATCTTCGCGAAAAAATGATTCGTGTGGGATTTCTCCAAAAATTGGCCAGTCTTTTGAGTGAGTTTTCTCATGAGCTCCTCTTTCTCTCAACTTTATTATTTATTGTTCTATGTTTCCTCACATACGATTCTACTGTGTGACGTATGCCACTTCATTTGTTTAGATGATGAACGTCATTTGTCCATAATACTCAAAATTTTATATCATCTCAGCATGGATGACCGAGTGAAAGCGATGTTCACTTTCACCAACTGCTTACCCAAGGTATGAACTATTACACAACATTCCGGTATCACGATATAAATAATTTATGTTCTAGTTACATTATATTTTCACAAATCCACCTGATCTTTCAGCTCATGAAGATGCTGATTTCGTTTGACCATAAAAGCCCAGACTTCATGACTTTGGTAGCGCTAAGCCTCAACGTAGCTCTGAATTCAAGATGCGCCGAGACGATGTGTGAAAACGGATGCTTGGAACACCTGAAACAACGGGCTCTAGCGTATCGAGACCCTTTGCTAATGAAAGTCTTGAGAAATCTGTCCACCCATGAATCTACCAAATCAACTTTTCTAGTATGTTCTGCATTTGTAGGAGTGTCTGCAGACACTCTTTGAATTTGGCAGATCTTCCAATGTTTCCTAATAAGTGCTACTCGTTAATATTCGTCAATATATCAATAATGTGGTAAAACCCTGATGCACATTGATTACGTTATATTGTGAATAATCTTTGTCCATTTTCTTGGGTAAACAAAATTCCAGGTGTTTGCTGATGAATTACTTCAAGTACTTCCAAGCTGTCAAAATGACGATTTTCTTTTGGAACTTACTGGGACTTTGGCGAATCTCCCACTTGCGAATCTGGAAAATTTGTCTGACATCATAATTAAGCATTCAGTTCTTGAGTGGATTCAAAATGGACTCCAGCCAGGTAAAAGTCGGCATTTGATGCAATTGGTGCAGTGTTAGCGACTGCAGTTTCTAAAATCAGTTCATGTAACCACTGTTCTTGTACAAGCTCAACCAGCGTACATTTAATGATATTCCTCCTCGATATTTCACCAGGTAAAGAAGATGATTTTATGTTGGAGTTGATCATGCTGACCAGTTCAATCGCTGCGGATGAAGTTTGCGGTGACATATTCTGTGGCAATAACATCGTTTCGGCTTTGATAGAAATCCTCAAACGTAAGTTGATCGGTAGATATTTATGTAGTCTAAACTTGGAACGATCAGAAATTAAGGGCGTGTGGGACGCCAGGCTTGAGAAGCCCAACCATGTCCCAACGCAGCTCAAAATCCTATTTATTATTTTATAATTTTGTGATTTTGAAAATTCCTCGATATAGGTATGTTATAAATACAATAATAATTACATACTTAACGATGTGAATCATAATTTTAAGTTCATTCCATCCAAAGAAAACATGAAGAAACCAATGAAAACCCCGGTTTGCATCAGTTTCTTCCCGCTTTTTCTGGATGGAATAAACTTAAAATTATGATTCACACCGTAAAGTATGTAATTATTATTGTATAACATACGTATATATCGAAGAATTATCAAAATCAAAACTTGAAAAATAATAATTAGGATTTTGAGCTGGGTTGAGACATGGTTGAGCCGGTCGTCCCGCGCGCCCTCAAAAGAAATAAATTGCCGTACAGACATTTGTCCAAAATGTGAGGAAAGTTTATCATATGTTGTCCAGAACCGTTATAAAGAAGTATTAAGGAAATTGGGTTTTCTGCCTATTGCAATAGGTACTTTCCTTTCACTTTCTGGTGGGCTGAGGAAAGTAACAACTAACTATGCCAACGTATGACTACATCTGTCTCAATCTCTACTTTCAAGTAAAACAAAATTAATAAAAAGATGCCTGATTGCTACGAAGGTGCAGCTGCATCCTCTTATGTACCACCAACTTGTTTTCCTTTTGATTGAGGTTAATCATGATGGGTTGAATACATTTAATATTAAACCAATCAATTCTGCTTGCTTTTACTCTTCATTCACAATTTCACATTTCGTTGCAGGTAAGCAAGAAGATGATGAAATGGTTCTTCAGATCATATACACGTTCTACCAACTCGTTCATCATCACACCTCTCGCACGTATCTCATTCAGAAGACAGGTAAGCTCGCATTTCCATGGGTTGATGACTTGTAACTAAACACTGACTATAAAGGTGTTACCTATTAGAATTATCCGTGATTTTATCGAAATATTAATTTCTGTTCTCGTCATCTTTACGTGTGTGTGAAACAGTTAAGAACATGGGATAGAGGGGGAAGAGGGGGCCGAAGACTCCGCCTATTGAGGGCAAGGATACAGATTTAGGGATTGAGACGTCTGCTAGTATCGATGTTTTAAAATCGATAAATTGAAGGCTGAGTCGATTTTGTATTGGAGTTTACTCCCCTCTGCCTCAATTTTAGGCCGCGTTGATTGTTGCAGGAGAAAGAAGAAGATGACCAATGAAACTACACGCAAACCCAATTCTCCATGATATAGATAATAGATGTTCATATACGATGATTTTTTTGTCATAAGTTCTGGCACACATGAAGAGTTTAGCTGGGTTCACATTAAGCCGTAACACCGTACTGAAGTCTGCAAAACCGTAATTTAATCTGATTGGCTAATTAGCTGTTCTCCATCTTTACGGTCTTACGGCCTAACGAATTTGAACCAGACTATCCTCCATTCAAAAATCTTGATATTTTGCTTCTTTACCACGTTGCGAATCTGCGTATTGGGTTCTGCGCAGCAAAGCAGAGCGGATCCTCATCTATTTTGTTATCTTGCTTCGGTTCGGCGTTTTTGACAGCGTTGAGGTTTAACGGCGTTGCGTCGTAGCAGTTTTGCGGACTTAACTCAAATATTTATCTTTAATATTAGATAGGTACCTAACTCAAATATTCTAATTCAAATATTCTATTATTCTAATAATAATTCTAGGTTGATCCCAATTATTGACCAATCTAGGAATAACTCGGATTTTCTGACCTGCAATTCCCATTCGACATTCACACTTGATGCCTTTGTGTCCCAATTTAAGGCTCCACTTGAAATCTTTTGTTGAGCTTCCAATTTTTTCATTACCATGGTTAGAGTTTGGTCTTTCGGAGGGACCGTCGCTCTGAAAATGTTTTCACGCTACTTTACACCACCTTTGTTACATTCTTCCATGGACCAAGAAGGATAACTCCAAAGAACTTTTATTACTAGTGTATATAATGTATATTATCACAACAATACCATCTTGGAACTGGTTATAATGTAGATACCGACAGAATAACAAGTTCCGCGCCTTATTCTTGTTCATTACAAATCGGTCGTGTAAGCATAATGAGCATTACCTAGAATAATCGCGATTACAGTTTTCTAATTCATTGTTTACTGTTTGAAGCATTCCTTTATGTTGAGATCCTACTCTTGAATTTTCGTTGCCCTTCTTTATTTACCTCCTTATTACTAGTATTTATTGCCTGAGACGAATCATTTTACTGAAAATTATGACAGGTAAGTTATTTTCCTGTAGTTTGTTAGAATCCTGATAACCTACTTTTTAAAGCCTACATTCAGTGTAGGATAAGTGTCTACATAATTTTTTATATTTTCTGTGTGCTCGAAGTTTAAGTGATTTTCCATATGCTTCATTTCGTTGGATTGACTTTCAGATGCTGTCGACTACTTGATCGATCTTATGAACGACAAAAACGTCAGCATCACTAGAGTTTGTGATGCTTGTATCGACATAATTAAAGTGAGATTCCATTTTGCTTATCCCGCTTATATTGAAATAAAACTTACTTTCCTTTATGGTTGGTTTACCATAAACTTTTTTCTTAAAGGAAGAGGATAGTGAGTATGAAGAGCGCGTCAAAATGGAGAAATTCCAAGCACACAATGGGCATTGGATCAGCATGGTAGAAAACAAGGCTCTCGAAACCTCACTTTCATCGCTGTCGGATTACAAGGAAGCTATGCCGCCTTTTGATTTCAACCAACCCTTCCTAATGAATGCTGGTGAGGATTTCTTTAATACCCTTATTGTTGGCTGGTAGTCTTGAGATGGACCAGTAAGTCGTGGCGAGATATGCCTGGCTCTTGTGTGGGGAGTGAGATCGGCAATTCTTCTTTGTAGCTCCTAGTCAAGTCAAAATAAATTGTTTAGTAATGAAAGCATTACAGAGGAGGTCATATCCATAGGGAATACACCGCTCACATCAACCAGCGATCCTTATTATCTGCTATAAAATATTGACAAAAGTATGGTGGCCCCATGATTTCTGTCATAGCATACCTTTGTGAAGTCCCTAAATTGGAGCATTCAAAGATCTAGGATCAATGGTTGTGTGACCGCCACCTCCTTTTCATGAGCATTTTTGAATTCGATAGAATATTTTCTCTGATTTTCAAGGTGATAGTCCCTAAAACAACAACTATCATAACCTTGCAATACACGGTTCTTGGCATAGTGACACCATATCCTGCCACCACGGTGACAACAAAAATCGTCCATCACAATCTCAAAGTTCATTGATTGTATTCCCAAAAATTCAAGTTAAGACCTATCAGTAGGCCTCAATCATCAGAAATAATGGACATCGGGTATTTGTACTATGCCCGAGTGGAACAAAACAA
>JAEMON010000003.1:16330024-16340237 GCA_030264115.1 Lygus lineolaris | reverse complement strand
GGTTACTTCAGGTATGAGGGACCGAGTCAAACTAGCGCCATGGAGCCATGGCCATGGAGCCATGGAGGTTTTTTGGGTCCCCATTCTGGAAATGCTCGTACCAACTAAAAACTCACATAACCTGCTTCATTCACTATTCTTGCATTCTGCCTTCTTCGATTTTGCTGTGCCTTGGGGGATTCGGACCTTGTCTATAGAGATAGTTTGTCTAAAAAATCGAACAAAATATTGACTCCTTCCCCCTCACCATACACCCGAACTCAAACGGTCTAAAGAGGGCTCAATAGCTTAATTATCTTCAAAAATTCGATGGAAAAATAAGTGGCAGGAAAATATTCAAACCCACGACCTTTCGATCATGAGTCTGCAATAACCGTGTTTTGGTACTTCGCTCATAATAAAGTCTAAAAGAGCGTCTGGAGGGGTTGACGCCTGATGCTTTAAAAAAAAACTCATTTTTTTTGTGAAAAACGTATAGATTTTAGGTATTCAGAACCTTTTTTCGTTTCAAATAGATGATTTCCATGCTTGAGCGAAGTGATAAGTTAAGAGAAGGTATCAAAGTAGCTCGTAGGTTTCGAGTCTCCCACCTCCGAATCTCCGTCCCTCGTGGATCCAAGTGATTTTAAAATAAAATAATACCTACATTTTACAAATTATTTCTTCTCTGGTTTTAGCACCTATTTTTCAGCATGCGGTTTTGGTACCTGTTCAGTGTTTTTCTTCATTTCTCAATAGCCGTCGTGTTCCATTCAAGGAAATAAGCCACAACTCAGACTACTTACCTACTAGGGACGATTTTTGAGAGATCATTTTACTCATGAGATCATGGTAGATTGCGGGTGGCGAGACTCGAAACCTGACCTTTTCTTACCTCCCTGTCGCGTATGCCCACCTTGGATCCTTGGATATTTTCCATCAATCATCTATTGGCTCGATGGATTTCGAAGAAATTCGTCTGATTATCTACCAGAGTGATTCTAGAGTAGGTACCCACAAGCAAAGATTTGCTATGCAACAGGTCACATTCCTTGTGTGATGTCTTCAGAGGAGAGCAGATCCTCAAGCGCGCCGTCGCATCGCCACCGGGACTCCTTCTATTCCGGTCTTCTTCCGGGAAGCCATCTCGCCTCTCAGCCTGCCTGGCGAGGTCTTCCCCCTCCATTTCCCGTCCCGTTAATGTGAGAAGCACGCGAGGAATGTCGGTCTGACTCACAAAAGGCCAACTTCACATCCTCCCTCAGGCGTCAATTTCGGGGTTTGGACTTCTGACCACATTTTTCATTTGATGAATCCCTGAGTGCGGTGCTCCAAAAGTAAGTACTGTCGAACGGAACTACGAAATGCAATCGATGGAGTCTTGTTTCATCCAGGATGTCCTCCCACAATGGCGAGGGTGGATGAAGTAAGCGTATAAACCCCGTGGTGACTCTTACCAACTCTGGAGCTGCTCTGAGGGTAGCTCCAAAAAGTTTTTAGAAGGTAAAAAACCTCACGTGTGGCGCTGTTCTCATCAATATACTGTCCCATTGGAAGCTCGGATATCAATTTCATTTAGCCTTATTCAGGGACATGCGCTTCAACAAAGATAAGGCGAGTGTGACGGTTTGAATCCCTTCGGAACTAGTGATTGACTAATCACTTTATCTCAGAGAAGTTGCAGGTCTGTTCAGACCTGATCATCCTAGCTCTCGAGGATGGGGAGTCTATCAGACGAAATAACATGGAATATCTCCTTTACCATCACAAACTCCGGATTTACCCCTTCCCCGCTAGCTTAAAGTTAAGAACAATTTGAGGGTTAACCAATAAACATCCAAAAATATCCCCCATGTTTTGCACAGTTTGATTCACATGTCTGGGAGACGGTCCCCTGTCAATTTTATCGCCATCGGACCGCTAGTCGGCCTTCGAATATGCAAACATAAATATCCGAAACAACGGGTTTTCAGTTGGTAATGAACCGATTTCGCTCAAATTCGGATGGTAGTTGGGGTCTGACTTCAAGATATATGAATTTTGTCACAATTGGATCAGTAATATAGCTAGTTCGCATGCTCAAACTTTGAATGTGTTGTCAGGCATAACTTCGGAAATATTCTTCAAATGACGATGGAACTTTCACTAACTGATTCTATACACGTCCATGTTACAAACGGGAGGAAGTAATACTGGCCACCCAACTTGGCGGACGTTTTTGACTTGTGAAGCGAAAGGCAAGACTCCCACGTCGACGTGAAAATCGTATAGAACTTAAGGAAATAGAAGAAGAAGCTTCTCCTTCTAAGCTCCTTGGTGAAAATCAAGCTTCCTGAAATTCGATCAGCCCTTCCAGCCACGTGACCTTAATACCTTCCCATACTAACTCACTCGTAATATTCTTGTCCGATCAACAAGGGGATAAAATCCCCCCTTACTTCATTACACTCTCCAACTGCTGTAATAGAGAACAGCCGCTGGGTCAACGATCCGTCTGCAGACACTCATTAATATTCTATTCTATAATTAATTACTCTCTCGTCCCTTCTGACGTGTATATTTTCGGGTCCTCCGAAGACAATTAAGCGTCTTGATAGCCGGATTAGGGAATCAACGCCAACAACACGCCGTTTTGTCAAAATACCGAATCGACTTATTTCGAAGTCGAACGTCATTCATTCCCCTTGTTTTTCTCTTGCGCTTTCACATTGGCTGCGAGGTTGAAACTGAGTGACATTGGATCTGCCTTGGGTTTATGAAATGACATAACGTGACGGGAACTATTGCTCCGAGGTTGTGATGAGAGGACTGCTGGTTTTGGGTGAAAAAATGTGAACAAACGGTGTAAATTAATTTCCTGAGAGGATCTATTTAAATTATCTATAAGGAAAAAGAGTACCTACCTATTCATGCTCATGTGCTCTTTTTCCATCTACATCCTCAATTCATCCTAGTAGACTACTTCTCCTCCTACTATACTACAGCCATGGAAAAGTAGAAATATGTTGTCTACTAGGATGAGTTGAAGCTGTAGATGGAAAAAAGGCACATGGGCATAAGGGTACCCTTTTTCCTAGACCACATTTCTGGAATCCAATCACTGCCATAGGAGATTTTTACAAATAACTCTACGATGATCATACCAATCGACTGATGTATATACCCAATATTATACCCAATAATCACAGTAGGAATCTATAAAGACGGACCATACCTTGTCGAAAGATTTTTCTGAGTCAAGGAATTTTTCAAGACAGACCTGCTTTTGTTCATATGCAGCCGTTGAGGGCGAAAATGAGCTTGGCGGAATCAAATCCAATTCCAGGCAGATGCGGCTCTGAAAAGGTATAGCAGTTTTGGCAATAAGAGTCCGTCGAGGATTTTGGATAAGAAACCTACTCATTAAACTGATTGGTTGGTAACTTGATAGGTCTTGACTTATTTTGTTGGACTTTTCAATCCTAATAATCTAGGCATGTTTCTGTTTGTTTGGGTAGTGGCCATTGCGAACGGCATTGTAAATTGAGCATTATTCCTTTCCTTGGGAGGGCTTTGAGTAGTGGATGAGTTATCTGGTCAGGACCTGGGTCTTAAGAGACGAAGAACGATTGTGTGCATTTTCTACTAGAGCTGGCGTGAAGTGTAGAACAGTGTGAGATAGAGAGGTTGCTCCAGTTTGTCTACGAGTTCGGTGGTGAAGTTAGGATCAAGATCGTCAAGGAGGGTGAATGGTTTTTCGATTTCTGAGAAAATATCACTCTTCCCTTGCATAGTCGAATGCCAGTTGCGATTGTGTTCAAGAGGGGGAAACCCAGGTTTATGCTTGAGCAATGCTTTCGACTTCAGCTATACTGAGCCATTTTCAGCACTAAGCTCACTAATTTAATTTTTAATGAGCCCAATTGTAGTTTTAAGGCCTTTCTCAAGTTTTCTGTTGCACTATTATGTAGGGGTTTGAAGGATTGAAATTTGGTGAACTCCCATCTGGCACCGGTACCTAGCTCTTTTCGACGCCAGAAGCTGTTGCATATGAACTTTTTACTGGGCTTGGGTGCTCCAGAGCTTCGGCTGCTGATCCTTGAGAGATTGGTTACCTACTGCAGCATCGATATCTTGAGGTAGTAATATAGTGCTTCACCTTCGAGGGAATTCACTTATAAGACTATTATCCTATTCTTGTAGGTTATGTGAATTACATCCACCTCCCTCAACATCATAGAACCAAAGAAGAGAGACTGTAAGGCAATGTGATGTTGAGGTACCCCAGAGAGCCCGCTAGATACAGAAAACCAGTCGAGCTCCATTACGCGATCGGCGTGACATAATGATTACTGATCACGTAACGCCAGATAAACAAACTGCTCAGGTGCCTGGGCCGTATAATAAAATTGCAGGCAGGTTCCAGTGATCCGATCTATCAAGGGTTTCAGTGCACTCCGATCTATAAACAGGCAAGCCGTCAGTACGTGCTGTGAGAATGAAATTGAGCTTTAAGATCAGTTGAGTCGAAATTTCGGCTTTGTGTGACACCAGAAGAACAGTGAACACGCAGATGGGTAATCAACGAGGAAGCCGTTTTAAGAAAGTTGAAGTGAATCGAGCATTTCAAAATTATTGTTCCACAGAATTGATAAGGAGGGACTCTCCCTCATGGAGTACCATGCATTTTATTTAGAAAAATAAAAACAGGCAAAAAAAGTAGGTCATGCTAACTCGTATAAAGTAATGTTACGCATAACAATATTTGGTTCTGGATGTGCCTACCATACTTAATTTTCCATGCTAAGTGATTTTGGTAGTTTCTAAATTGAATTTCACCTTGATGAAATCAATGCTTGCATATTACTTGAGGAAAGCACGAACAAAATATCGAACATTTAAATTGGTTAGACGAGCGTAAAAGCAATAAAACTCTCCTAATATACTACTATAATTTATTATCTTCACCAGTAATAGATACGTAAACTGAAATTTTCTATCAAATTATTATGAGGGGATTTTCATAAAATTTATCATGAAGATGGGCGCAGAGAAATCAAAAACGTTAGCCTAGAAGTCGAAATCGTGGTGAGAAGAGAGTTCCCTTCACCATGGAGGGAACTGGCATTTTGTAGAATGTGTGCTGGAACAAAATGGTCTATCTTCATTTACAGCAATTAGTATTTACCTATAGTTGGTTACATTATATTTTTGAAAATTGATATTTATTATAATGCCAAGAACAAGAATACTACCTCTAATATACGAGCAATGTTTGGTACCAGTAAAATGTGTGCTGCATTGGCAACTAAGATAGTCAATTCTGCTGGCAAACATACAGACAATACTCGCGTAAGCCGTCACTTACGTAACCTCATCTCCACGTTTATACATCACAAGGTAACAACAGGTATATATACTCTCCCCGCCGCGCCGGGCCGCACAGTGGGACAGCCAAATGAGAACATGTATGCGGAAACTCTAGAAATCGCTAATTTTATGTTTTATTGTGTGCTAAACACGAAAAAAAATTTAAAATATTTGACGACTCTTATTAGAGACTAACTTTTAAACGAAAATGGAGGTATTTTAATGGGTAAAATGGGTTTCTACCTACTTAGGTAAGTTTGAAAAGAAATGTCCCATTGGCACTCCAGTTTAGACCATTCTGACTTGAAGTTTACCGCTTTTCTATAACAGTATCTACAGGGTGTACCACGATACGTTCCACCTCCTATATTCTCCGTAGGAAGCGAGTAAGAAAAAAATTTAAAGGAATAAGTCCCCGTAATTTTAAGTACATCCCAAATCCAAAATCAACGTTTCTTGATAATGTTGAAAAAGTAGAAATGTTGATATCTACTTTCTTCTTAGTGAATTTTCGAAGAAAATGAAGCTATGGCAATGGCTTCAAAATTTTTGTAATGCAAATTTTTGACAATTTTCATCGTGGAAATCCGTTTCAGACCATTCTAAAACGAGTCCTAAAATGTAACACTTTTTCATATGTGTGTGTCATTCCAGACGAAATCTGACCGTGGGATCGAGATAAAAAATCCAAAAAAATTTCAAAATGTCAATAATATCAAAAGTAAGGATGAGTTCGTTGGCCAGAATTTTTGGTGTACTCCAAGGGATCAAATTTTGAAAATTTAGTTTCAAAAATTGCTAAAAAACGTGTTTTTTGAGGTTTTTGGTGTGAGATACCATCCTAAACATAGGAACATGTGGTATATTCGGAATCAGCGTGAAATTTCCTATATAAGAATCACCTAACAAATCGGTAAAATTATTCATTCAGTTTCAATTTAATGAAACCAATACCCCTCACTCGACATCTTGAGTGCTCCAAAACGTGCACAAATACGTTCAAAATGTGCACGATCTGTTTGTGGATTTACATTCGAGGGTGCCTAATGAACACACAATGAAACCTCCGGCCGAAACCAGGGTGATTTTCGTACTCTTTTCACAGTTTGCCACAATTTTCCTGCTTTAGAGCTCTTCAACAATAAGAATGATGGTGAACGTTGTTTATTGTTTCCCTGTATACTGACTTGAATACAGTTCATGGATTACTTAAAATGCGGGGCTCACCAAGACGAAAACGAATAAACAAGTAACAACATGTTAGCTCGAAACGAATAAACAATTATTCAAAAACATGTTCACAAAGATAATACCAAACAGATCCACATAAAACTAGTCAAACAGATGCACCATAATTTTGTTCGAATTTCCCCCAACTTTTACACCACTTGGCGCCGTTCGGAGATTCAAGGGATAAGACGAGAAGTCGGGATATGAAAGGCGATCTCAAACGCTGCCCCACTAAGCTCTTCTGACCAATAGTCTCATTATTTAAATCCAATAGTTCAATTCAAATCGCCGAAAGGACGGCTTGGAGGGTGGAAAACCACTGGGATCCCTTCCACGCAGTCTCTCGTAAACTAATGAAGTTTGTGAGTGAGCTTGAAGTGGTAGCAAGTGGTGTCCGCTAATTCCCGATAATTATGCCCCACCTGACTGAAGCTCGTTAGCGCCGCACTGCCGCAACTAACAAATCGCGGGCTCGTCACTTCATCATCGATGCGAAACGTCAGTTCACCGTAATACGTGAAACGTCATTTCAACGGATTGGAATATACCTAGGTAACAGAATAAAGGTGCGTTCTCAATACATATGCCGATCGGCCTTCTCAAAATTAATACATAACTACACAACAGAAACCATAATATATCATATCCATGTCCACAATGTGGGCTAACCTTATGATTTGAATGCGCCATTCGCGATGAGTTTCGGCGAAGACGATCCAATGTTGTCAGCTTCGGCTGCCGTTATTCCCGAGGTAAATTTATTGTTTTTCATTATTGTGATTTTAAAAGTGTGGAAGAGAAACGCAGCAAATTATTACACAGAGATTTATTATTTTGCTGAATAGATCGCCCGTCTACAAAGATCCTATTGGTATAAAATACCTACCTACCCTAAATATATCGCGCGGTTCACAATCATTTATTGGGGACACTGATTAGGAACCTCCTTGTAATTATTAAAACTAAGAGTTGAGTCATTCAACGATATTCGTATATAACGTACCTAAGTGTTTCAAACATGGAAGATTGAGTGAACGGAACATTCAAACTCTATGTTCCTTGGTTTCAAATGCGTATCCCGCAATTGACAATAATTATCATAGTTTGTTGATTAATTTTGACATGGATTTGTCTTTTGGCTGGAGGTCAAGGAATTTTTCGCGACACTTTTTTCTCCAAAAAAATTTCTCCACAAAAAATGCAACGCTCCGGCACTTCAGAAAAGTGGAGGCTTGGTAGAAATTAATGTGGGAAATCGAAAATTGAGCTCGCTGAGTCGAAGTTCTCTAAACGCCTGATTTCATTTAGCATTGGATACTTTGCTTCTACGGGGACCAACCTGGCAAATTTATCAGATCCTGTTGAAATTATGTGCGAAAATTAGGTCGAAGGTTTATCATAGCTCCTCAAATTTTCAGTATCATCAAAATCGGATGTAAATCGTGGAAGTTAATGCGTGTTGCAAGGATCCCCGGACAGACAGACAGACAAAAAACCAAAAGGGTTCAGGAAGGTCTAAAACGCAAAACGCGAGTTAAAATTTTGATTTCGGAGGTAAAAAATTGTTCACATCCCAAAAGGGAAAACAATGCTTCCGCTACCTAGGTAGACTCGGAAGCAAAAATAATAAACCGTTGTGTAACAATTTGCATCATTCCTGAAGTGTAGATGAAGATAATAAAAAAATCCAGTACCCAATTAGGACATTTTCTTAAGATAACCTTCGGGATTGAAAAGCATCGTCCAGACCTACAGATCCTTCCAATTCCACTAATTTATTATTCCTGTTGACTGAGTGGTTATAATTATTTTATAGATTGGGAGACGGTGAAAAGAGTTCGCAGCTATTTCGTCGCCATTCCTTTTCCTTGAAAGTAAGACGGCAGCCTCCGGACGATGAATTATTGGATTACCTAGCAGATCCAAGGCCGGGTTTTACCTCCTGCACAATTCATGCAGAAGAATAGCGTTCTGAGGATCGGCTCATCACGAGCGTGTCCAGATCTGTAATCGAATTTCCACGAACTGCTACAAGGTTTATTTCTACAACCTTGTTTATTTGAAATACACCGAATTCCATTTACCACTCGTTTTGTATCTCGACGCGCCACCGAAATAATTGTGAAAATTTGATCTCAGAAAGAATAAGCTTCCGGATCAATGATATACCGCCTAATATTGCAGGGTTCTCAATCTTCTTTCCTTCGTTCTGTGAATAAGTATTTGCTATATTAATAGTAATAATGCAATCCTAGAATGGCAGTAGTAATTGTAAAGGTTCATTATTCAAAACAATAAACCAGAAATGGTTTCTGAGAGGTAGACAGAAAAAATAGATTTTTCCAGATTTGAAAATTCTGAAGAGACTTTACATTTATTATTTAGCATGGTAGAAACATTTGCTGACTAATCGTGACGATTTTCCATTTCTACCGAGTCACGGGTCACCAGGTGACTCACACCGATGTGTTGAGTGTAACTTACTGTCCTGAGTAAACAATGTTTCGACGACCAGCGGCCGTCCCGCTTAAATATATTTAGTCCCAGACTGCCCTCGCTATTTTAGATCCAGCCAAACATTCGCCCAGATTCATCTCAATGAAAAGTGCGGTTCTATAAGTTAATATTCTTGTTAGAGAACGTAATAATAATATCATAATATATAGATATAACTATCTATCACTATTATACAGGGTGTCCAGGTGACTACCCCCCCCCCCCCCCCCCTCAATTTTTTCCGTAGAATCCATCACTTGAATTTTCGAGTGCGCAAAATACGGTCAAATGGGCGCTAAATACAAAATATCGAGTTTTGTGGGATTTGCAAACTACTAAGTGTGATACCAAAGTGACTTTACCTATCTGTTTTTTGCTCTAAATAATTTGGAGATGTTAATTTTTTGATTTGCCGAATAGTACCTCTTTAAAACTGGTGGAAAAAGTCAGTTAATACAGGAAAACACTTAATACGAGAACCGTGTTCTGGGGACCTTCTCGTAAAAAATACCATCGAACTAAGTTCTATACGAATGGTTCGATGAAAATCGTCAAAAACTACAACAACCTCCCTTGTGGATGAGATACAAATTCGTCCAACAAAAAACCAACATTATGTATCGATGAATCCAATATACATAATACATGTGTGACAGTATAGTAACAACTTACATCGGGTTATGTGATGGACACCAGGAATACCTGGAAAAGAGAATGTGATTAGTATGTCACTCCTAGAAAATTAGAACTCCTGATTAGTATGCATTAAGTCCCTTTAGTCCCTTTAGTTGAAGAATAAAAAGCTCACTTCCCAGAAAGACCGAACATTATTAGGAGATAGGGATTCTTCATTCATCTCGAATTTCGCCAAAAATTATTAAGGTAAACACGAGTGCTTTTAGAATGGGAGGTCAAAGTTCACTGATTTTATTCTCCCCATTTACGGCACAGGATCCATTAGGAGGCCTCAGTAGGCCCAGAAATATTGGATAGCTGGCAAATCGGTTGTGTAAGGCCAGGGCACCACACTCAAGACTTTGTCAAAATGCACGTTTTTCGGCATTAACACCCCCCTTCCTCCCTCAATGCAAATTTGGAAATTCCGGCGACGTAGTTCACAGATAGAGAGAATTCTTAACCACACAAACTAAAAAAAAAA
>JAEMON010000003.1:16318531-16329962 GCA_030264115.1 Lygus lineolaris | reverse complement strand
TTTTCTTTAAAATTCTAGGTCTAACATAAATCAAATAAAATTCTAGCTTCCCAGAAAGGTCATGATGGGTCAGAAATGAACGAAAGAGGGCAAAAAAGAGAGGAAGGAAAAGCGTGCGACGTCATCTGGTATGTATTGCCATCCCGCTTCCTCACGTGGGAACCGCGTGAGAGGGAGATACATACCAGATGGCGTCACGCATTTTTCCTTCAGCTTATCGCACCCAAACTATACTCGAATTTCGGGGGCTAAAAATTAGGATACAGGGGTTTTCGAGGGTGCTGAATCAGTTTCTGAGGTCAAAATATCAAGTTCCGACCCATGTCTATTCCTCATTCTCCGCCAACAGCGAGGGGTTTGTATCTTTGTATAAGTGGGAGCTGATCATGCCCAATCACCGTAGGTATCGGGACTTAAGGTGGGGCATGCCTTGATGAACCATTCGACTGCTGCTAGCAGCTACCTGTCCTAGATATTTCTATCCCAGTGAAATTGAATACTTATTTTGCTTCGTTCGACGATGAATCATGTTTGCAGACATACGACACTGCCAGGATCAGCGAAGGACGTTTGAAGAACTCTTGGTCTGGAGCACGAGGCTCCCTCTCTCCTAAGCATTCAATAAATTGCATCGGTGCTCCGCTAAAAACCCGAGGTGAGTTTAAAAAAAAAAAACGCTCTCTCGCTCGCACCTTCTTCCAAAAATTGGACAGTTTTTAACATACTCTCTCTCTCTCTCTCTCTTTCAAAACACACACACATACACAAACAGCAAAACAATGAATTCCGAGCCCCTCGGGAAATCAAAAGTCAGGCTGTATAATTAAGTTTTCAATTTCAAATATGTTGCCTGTTCAAACAAAACCCACTTGGCTCTAGAATAGGCAAGTGCACCTTCAGGCCCTGAGTCATGCCCATATCTCGTTTTCCACATTTGATTGATGTTAGTGGAGCCCAATAAACAAATTTGAAAATGAGTAGTGCTCGTAGGAACCATAATACAACCATGCGGGATTTCTCACCGATTTGGAAGCAGATCACAATAAACAAGGAGAAGAAGGGCAAACAAACACATCAAAAAATCACATTAAGCCTCATGGGCCCATGACATTAGAGAAAGTATATTGTATACTAACCAATAAACCCTAAAATTGTATCGCCAATAAACAAATTTGCAAATGAGTAGTGCTCGTAGGAACCATAATACACCCATGCGGGATTTTTCACCGATTTGGAAGCAGATCACTTTAAAGAAGGAGAAGAAGGCCAAACAAATACATCAAAAAATCACATTCAGCCTCATGGGCCCATGACATTAGAGAAAGTATATTGTATACTTTCCTCTAAGTGGTCCTCTCCCCCCTCAGCAGTGTTGTTGGTTCCGTTCTCGCTCCTGAGGGACGTCTTACAACACATTTTCCTGGGATATACCATTGTTGCTACGAACGTGGGATATTCTTGGTGTTCGAAGATTCTCGTATGTGCATGATGGCCAGCCTTACAGGTTGCAGCTATTCAATGTCATCGCGATTCGGATAAATACAGCTACCTATTCATAGAATTCGCATGAGAGGAGAAGAGGAAAGGAAACTATTTCGATTTAGTGACAACAATATCCGTAAGACGTTGGCGCTAGGAGCTGGGAGGGGCCGCCAAGCCAGGTTTTCTGTTTATTTTAGCGAGAGAGCGCAGTAATAAAGTGTCACGCCGTCCACGAAACCCAACACCCACTTGATGCCCCTGGCAGCAGACACCTCAGACACACACGTGTTGGTGTTAGGACTAACGATCTCTGGGATAACTAACGATCACTACTGGAATGCCGGAAGAAGTCATAACACGACACCCATTTCGAGCTTTCAAACGCCGAATAGAAGCTAATCTTCAACAAATTTTGAGGATGTTAACATAGATGAAAAGACGGACTGAAAAATAACTTTATAACTGGCGGGTGTCCAATTTTAAATAAGATGAGGTACTTACCTATAATATTTTTGCTTCATTTTCAAAAAAAGAATATTATACGAGAGCAAATAAATTGGATGTTGGGGTGTACGTGTCCCGTACTATCCGCCCAAGCCTCTCTTAGATGAATAAATTATAGTCGGGATTCAGCCAATAAGTAGGTATAGATTCGCTTGTGTGCCTGTGACTACGTTTTTTCTTACACATACTTACATGTTTCATTTGAGGATAACGTTGTTTGAATAAATCTATGTGAATCTTCACCTACTTATTGGCTTCATCCCGACGATAGTCATCTTCGAAGCCTCTCAGAGCGGATGTCAAAGTCCCCCAATATTAGCGTTTGATAGTGCACTGATAAATAATTACCAGGTGTCAGCGTTCGAGGTTCATTACTTAAAATATTAATTTCTACTCTTGCATTTACTACCTAACAATTGGTATATTTCTGTCTTCCCTTCAAAAACACATTTTCAAGTCTGTTACTGTCACAGTGTCATTCAAAGTTGTCAGATCCTGAAATCTTTTTATTATTGAGGGAAATTAGGACGCCCAAACGAAAAACGGAAATCCGTCGTAAAAAAACGGCCGGATATTCAGTAGATTCCCTGAATTTGCCCCCAACCAATCTTATTTTCATCGTTGGTCGTGATTCAGTCTGTATCTAATCTTTACAGTTTGATGGAGGAAATAGGAATTTATCTACAGTGGATTAGTGTTAATCTACCGCAGGACACTTGTTCTTCGTTTTTCAATAATCGGAAAGTATATTCAGATAGGTTATTTGCAACTAAAAATGTCACATTGAATAATAAGTTCGTGGGTCTAGTTGAGGAACAGCGGATCAAGAAACGTGGTAACAGTGCAGGATGTTTGATCAACGTCACGGTGGACATTAATGTTGCAGTTGAGGTGGAGGCTGTGCTTGGTCTTAGTCCATCCGTTAACTTGCCATGTACTCTGAGTAATCCACCCATCATTGAATTAATTACCGATGTTGGAATGATTGTGGGGGAGCTACCAGCTGGACGACACCGAATGCCAGTGTGATCTGATGCATCAACTATAATCAGAAATAGAATTTCCCGGTGTAAAAACCTGCCTGAACCTCTGATTTGTCGGTCTCTCCGCATAGCTAAGGGGTGCCTTCGTGATAACCCTGAAGTAATACTAGTGCGTAGTGATTAGAGTAATGCATCGGTACTAATGAATCGGAATGATTATTTCAATAAGATGGATGAGTTGCTCGGTGATAGGTACCTACAAGTGATTCAGTCCGTAAACTATATAACCGTTGTGACTTCTAACGAGGTAAGTTCCCCCTTTTTCTTTGTATTCACAGTTTACACCTCTCCTGTCCTGTGTAGGTACATCGAGAAATACTAGGTACTATGTAGTATTCGATGCACCTGTATGTGCCTGAGCTAGGAATTTGAGGGGGAGTTGTCAAACCTCCCTACACACTAGATTTGTATGGGAGACCTTTTGACGAACGTTGGTGTTGCCGGGTTAATTTAAATTGAATCGATCAATGTATCACACCGTAGACACGATTTTTGGTGGTTTTTGAAAGTTTTTTGAAAATGACCATGTTCGACTGAGAAAGATTGGGTTGGTTCGTCTACAACAGATTCTTTGATCGTGTGCCTACAAATAATAAGAGACCTTGGCACCTTGACGATGCAATTGACTCTGAATATTGTTGGCAGAAAGCCCCCTCCCCATATAACGGAACATTGGCTTAATCAAGTCCATATAAATAGCTTATTGCGCCGTTTAGATGCCCCACGGTTCCAACCCCCTTCAGCATTATACAACACCCTTATCTCCAAAGTGTTCATGTTGAGTTCAGTCTCGATCAAAAGGATGACGCCGATCGCCCACTTCAGTCCAGTCAATGACATTTGACCATTCGGTCCATTGATCGCAATGTATAGTTCCTTCCAGAGTTCCAGCGTTTGAAAGTCTCATTTTATGTAACATAAGGGATAAATCACGAATAAAAGTAACGGTAAAATAATATGCAATAAGGAAAAAATATGCATAAGGAAAAAAAGCTGCAAATTATTACACAACGGTTTATTATTTTCTGTATAGATCACCCATCTGTAAAGATCCCAATCGTATACAGTAAATAACTACCGTAATTATATCGCGAGAATCAATCATTTCTTGCAGGACACCCCGTGCCATGCACGAGATTTTGAAATAGCCTATGTCCGTCCCGGAACCGCCAGGAACCTAACGAAAAACCCCGTGCAAATCCGTTCAGTAATAGACACGGAAATAGGTCACAAACACTTACACCAACGACGGAAATTATTATTAGTTTTATTACTATTATTTTAATTAATAATTAATTAACGTCCTTTAATAATTAATAATTGAAGTCCTTTATTCATACCGAAATGTAGTAACTAAGAAAGCTTCTCAAAGTAAACAATCGGTGAAATCGAAAAGAAGTTGAATTCAATCAGCTGATCTTTGAACGGGGATTTGGCCTATTCGGGAAGATTTGCAATTCATACTCATGTTTCTGCTCTTTACTGTTCAACCCTTAATATAAGTCCTTGCAGAGAGCGAAAGGTTGGTCCTAAAATACCCCGCGAGGTCTCGTTCGACGGTAAAAATTGTGTTCTATTCCAAATCGATGGAAAAACTATACCTTCCTATTTGAAGTATTGAGCGTTGAGCGTTTTGAAAAAGTCATCCCTTTTTCTACCCCTCAGAGAAGACTGACGGTAACGCCATGATTCGCGACACAACAAGACCACAAATGGGGCCAGTATACAAAATTTAATTAATACAAAAGTAAAGTGCTGTGGATGGACGGATTTTATTAATTCGATTTTTGGATTCTAGTTACCTTAAAAAGTAAACATCACATTTTGAGGGGGGGGTTAAAAAGAAATGTCGTGCTCGATTCCAAAGGTTCATTATTGAAAATGATTAACTAAAATACTAGGTAGTTGGGGGCCTAAGAATTTCTTCGATTGCATAAGTAACACATATTATTTACAACTCGCTATCAGGGGCAAAACTCCTATGTTTTCTACCATTTTGATGACGTTTTCAGGGATTGACGGTCCCCTCTGAATTTCGTCGACATCCGACAATCACTGCTCAGGCGCAAACGGGAATGTTACGCGTTATGCTATGTGAGGAAGCTATCCTACTGCTCAGCCAACGTTTATTCTACTTCCTGCAAAAACGCAAGTCTTTTCTGTAGTGATTGAAAAAATATATTCTACAACGATTTTCTTGAAGTGTGTCGCCGTACAATAATGGTTCTTCTACCTCAGTTTTTGGCGGTGAATCTCGAAGTTTGTCCGGACAATAAAAAGTGGTGAAATAAAATAATAACCCTCGTTGTAATTCTATCGATCGACAAGCGAGCATAGGTGACTTGAATCACGCGGAGGTACCTCGTTTTATTATAGAACTTTTCCGGTTAAGTTTTATCTCTGGTGGGAGGTGGTACGCACGTGTCTGCTGAACAAGAAGGTATAACAAGAGACCGGCTAGACGGAGAGTAGGTAGGTTTGCAGTTTCTCAGTTTGGGTATCAGCGGCAGGCTATAGTCTAACAGAACGGAGTCGTATTTCACCTGGGAACAATGAAAGGCTTCCGTTCCTATCGGCTTTAATTCAACTTTGCTCATTCCTAGTTATTTCTAATACTTGAACGAGTTGAATACCTACGATCTAGAAGTACAACAGTGTGGTGGCTAGCTAATGCGGATTTCTACTGACCTCCAAAAATTTTGGAGAAACAAATTCCGTAGAAAGGAGATTTTTCTGTTCAAAAATCAACTGACATTTTTTGGAAATTTAAACCAATTTCAAGAGATAAAAAAATTATAAAACCTAGTGTGTTAACTACTTACTGGGCTGAATTTTGAGCGGATTCCAAACAAACCACAAACATCTTGATAAAATTGTGAAAATGAACGATTTTTTACTCTTTCAATTTAAAATTTGACTCTTCAACAAACTCATGCCTAATCCTTTTTTTAAATATTATTGACATTGTAAAATGAGGGAAGTAAAAAATATGAGCATTTTAAAGAGGAAATCCTTGCGAATCGATTGAGGTATGTATAATTCCTAGGTAAGTGCTTCAAAGATTGTAACCTGTCGCACTCGGGCCCCCATGATAAGTAGTTCCGCCACTACTTCTTGGGATTGAACATGAGAAAGTGCCTAAATCTCGTATACTGAAGGGTTTACAGGGACCTTAACTATAGTTTAACTATAGAATAATTACTTCTACGGTCCAATAAGTTTAAAAAACGGATAATCACCCCCCCCCCTTCTGTAACCATTTTAGGGTTGCACAGTTTTCCACATTTTTCAAAGGATTTTGATGCATTTGGGGACATTTTTCCTATTTTTACATTTTATCATTCTCTGGGGGGAAGAGATGTAATTCGAAAAAATTGGTGTAATTCGTGTAAAAAAAAGAGGTCTGACTCGAAAAAATTGTCTTGGAAGAAACAATAGTAGAGGGAAAAATGTTCTCTCTGAACGGTTAGAGGGTTACAAGTATATGCATTGTGTTTGGACCCTTCATTCAATAGGTGTTCTGAAACGTTGAACGTGTGTATGGATTCAATTGACAGGGTTATCTCAATTATCTATGTATCTCTATCTCTCTCCGTATTATCTATATCTCAGTGAAGGAATGTATATCATTCGACCCATCACCGGCGAGCTGAATATTCCTCGGTCAACACGTGGTTTCGTCACCCTTCCTTTATTCAACGGTATTTGTTTGGAGCAGTAACAAACTGTTACAAGGTTTATAATCATTCAACTCATCTCTGAAAACCAAACGCAGAAAATTATTACAGAACGGTTTATTTATATATATTTTCATAGGTCACCCACCTACCCATCTGCAAGGATCCAATTGGTTAATTAGGTGCATTCGTTATTTTTAATGAAGTATTAGCCCAATACACAACACATTCCGGTTAATATTGAGGTCAATGATTTGGTAAGTACCTATCGGTATTGTATCATGCGAGGTTCACAATCCTTTTGCTTCCGAGTCTACCAAGGTAGCGGAAGCACTGTTTTCACTTTTGGGAGTTGAAAACTTTTTTGCCTCCAATATCAAAATTTCAACTCGCGTTTTACGTTTTAGACCTTCCTGAAAAATTTTGGTTTGGTGTCTGTCTGTGCGTCTGTGTGTCCGGGAATCCTTGCAACAAGCATAACGTTCCCGCATAACGCGCATGCGTAAACGTGAAATCCTCGAAACATCAATTTCTCCCGACCTAATGGCCCGATTTCGTTCAAATTTGGAAGGTATTTGAAGATCGAAGGTTTGACGGTACCCTACGAGTTTCATAAAAATCGGATCAGCGGTATCTACTGCGCATGCGCAAAACTTGAAATCCTTGCAACACGTATAACTAACACGTTTCATCCGATTTTGATGAAATTTTCAGGGATTACGCGGGTTAGCCCCAGAAGGCCCCCTACGAAATTCATTAGCAGCCGACCAACGGTAGGTATATAAAACGGTATTTATATAAAATCATGCGCAAAACTTGAAATCCTTGCAACACGTATAACTTTAACACGTTTCATCCGATTTCGATGAAATGTTCAGTGATTACGCGGTAAATTACATCAATTTCTCGAGACCTAATTGTCCGATTTCGCTCAAATTTGGAGGAAAGTTGAGGATCGGAGATTCTATAATGCCCTTTGAGTTTCATCAAGATCGGATCAGTGCTACCCACTGCGCATGCGCAAACGCGAAGCTCTCATAACTTCGACAATTTTCTTATGATTTCGATGGAATCTTCAGGGATTGTGCAGGTGGTAATCCCTTTGATGATTTTTTTAATATAATATATTAAAAAATCATCATTATATTATGTTATAATATAATGTTATATTTATATAAAATCATGTTATGGATACGAGGATGCTATGTGCCACACCCAACTTAGCAGAGTTTTTTTTAATTTTTACGATGAGTACCTACCTGTAATTATTATAACCTGAGAGTGGTAGGCCTTTCATAACGAAATTCAGTAACTAAGGAAGCCTAGGTCTTCGGAATAGGAAGTAAAGAAGAATCTAGATTCGGGGAGAACAAGAAAAAAATTGCCATTTGAACAGTTGATCTTTGAATGGGATTTTGATTAGGTACCTACTCTGAGAGATTTGCGATTCAAACGCGTGTTTCTTCTCTTTTTTTCGTTCAACCCTCAAGTCCTTTTAGGGAGCGAACGGTGTGTCCTATAAAGTGATCCTACTGCTATTTATTAGCGAGTTTTATCTTCATTTGATTGCTAGTATACATTAAATTCGTGTGTGACATGTGAAAATGAACGGTCAAGGGTTACGTTGCGTTCAATTGCACCTAAGAGAGGAGAAGGAGCCCGGAATTTCTTTTCACAAATAAGCAATTTTCATTGTTACTTGCTAGTGTAGTGCTCAGGTTTCTCACAGGTTTTTCGCTTTTATTCCGAAAACAATGCATAGTCGGGTAGAATTATGTTAACAAAGATGAAAGCTGATGAGATTTTCTTCAACTTTGTCCTGAAACATTTTTTCGAAAAATGCACAGTTTCCGAGATTTGAGAGGCCAAAAATTGAAAATGTTCACAAAAAACTTTTGTGTGTTCTTATTACTTTTCATTTTATAATAATGTAAATATTATCTAGGATATAAAAAAATACTGTCAATAAAATGCAAATATAAGTGATAATATTTTATACCGCACTTGGTTTTTTTGTCGAGTATTTGTTTATCCTCTGAAAATTCAAAACTACCTATCTGGAGAGCCCAATGTTGGCCGCAGACTCAAATTTTTTTTTTAGGCTTTTGGAATTTATTGATCTAAAACGTTTATTTCGAAGGTTTTTTCGCTACAATATTTCCTGCTGAGTTCTGACCTGAAATGTTCGGAAAAACGTAGCCAGTCCATTTGAGACCCTTGTGGAGCAGGGCGCTGTTGATGGCCAGGGGTGGGGGACTCACCGTGGGCTACTCGACTGTTCTGGAGCCGTAGTTATACATCGATGGGCACAACTAGAACCCAAATGGAGCCTGTAAGCCAAATGTCATTTGGACAGCATGGCGTACAGCCAGATTTTTTGGTTTATTATTTTCACAATGAACCTTTGGAATCGCCGTCCACGGAGCATTCTCCTTAGTTACCATGGAAGATTATTAATGAAATTTGGCACAAGGTCCCATTTTGCATCTAGTCGGGTCCCAAATCTTGGCGTTTCCGTCAGTCTTCTATATGGAAAAGAAACTAGGGGTTGAAATGAAGGTAGTTTTCCCATTGATTTCAAATTGGTCACATTACCGTTAAATGTGGCCACGCGGAGGGCCGTAGGACCAACCGTTCGTTGCCTGTAAAAATTCGAAGTATCTTGAAACGTAAAACATAAAATTTTCGACGGGGGTTAAAAGAGACCTTTCGTACTCGATTCCAAAGGCTCATTAACGAAAATTGTAGTGAGTGAGAGGAGACGTACATAAATATGAGTGGTCTTTACATAGGTAGCCCATACATCCGCATGGTTGGGTGCTATAACGCGATACTGCATTTTTTTTATCAGCGTTTCTTTGAACGGGAATTCGGCCTATCCAGAAATATTGGCGATTCACACTTGTGATTCCGCTCTTTTTTCTGTTCAACAATTCAGTCCTCACAGAGAGTCGCACTGTGCTCCCCACGAGGTCTCATTTGACGCTAAAAATTGTGATCTATCTGAAATCATTGGAAAAACAATACCTTCCTATTTGAAGTTTCCCAAACACTTTTTAAATTTAAAGTCCGAATATAATCATCAAGAAGTCATGTGGTTCAGTAGATGTGGACTATGTGCATGTGTGTTGATAAGTACAATAATGTACTTTTAATGAAATGTAGGTATTCTATTCAAGTATAGATTATTACGAATAAATATTATGACGTAGTGGAGAACGCGCTGAGTTAACATGAAAATCCCATATAGCGATATCACTTACCAGGACCCCCCATTATTCACGAGACAGTCCCCGATATTTTTTTCCATGATCGGATTGTTTCCGTAGTTGCTTTTCTTCTCAATGCACATTCCATCATGGGGTTCACCTAATTTCCGTTATCAAAATATGTGCATTACTTACTTACTAAGTAACCGTTGTTTTTAACTGAGTGTATTCATTAGGTAGATAAGGGCCTGGAAGAGAACCTTTCAATGACCGTACTTGAGCCTTTTAACGGCTAGGTCCTCAAATCAAACGAAGGAGTCAATGCTTCTTCAGGAGTCGATTCAACAACTAATTCCCAACAAAAAGTTCCTCAAGGAGATCTTTTTCTAACCCCCTCATTTCTAGAGTAATTTAATTTTCAAGATTTTTTTTGTAGTTTCGACGTTATACCATTAAAATGACCCGTATAGTGATCGAGGCTCATATAAATAGGGATGGCAACGATATATCGATAAATCGGAAATATCGATATATTGTGGTCGATATATCGATGTATTTATATCGATATAGAGGTACGATATATATCGGCTTATATCGATATATTTGCCGATATATCGCACCTTCAGTGCAACAGGGTCATATTTCGAGGAAATCTTTATTGGAGCATCGGTGCCACAGCTGGAAATGTTGAAAGATTGAAGATTGAAAAGAGAAGAAACTTTGTGGTTCAGAGTACCTACTCCAAGGGGTCAAATTGTGAAAAAGGAAAGCCAAAAATCGCATGAAAAAAACTGTGTTTTTGACGATCTTGGAGTAAATTACTATGTTAAACATAGGAACATAATATGATATTTTCGGAATCAGCGTGAAATTTTCTATAACAATCACCCATCAAATCGGTTAAAATTATTCTTTGAAAATTCGCTCTTCAACTGCATGAATGGAACTTTTTTTTTCATTAACAGTGTTTTTAGGAAATCGGACGAATATACCCACGAAAAATTAAACGTACATCCGTAGAAGAATAATGAGACACGGGGTGGACACTTTGACTAAGTATATACACATATTATGTATAGTCAAATGTTGGACAAGGAAGGAAAGCTACCCTTTCAAAATAAATTACGCAACAGAAACTTGATCACCATCCCCAACACCACGAAGGTGCCTCAAGGTAGGATCAAAAACAACTACACACACTCGATTGACTCGATCGCATTATTTTTTTCGTTACTCCGTAAAGTTCCCAAATTCAATCTTTTCATTGTCAGTTTAGAAAAAATAAAGGTACCAGTAATACTTCTTGTCTATACAGGGTGTCTCTTAAGTGGTGGACCACCCTTTCTATTTCCGTTATTTCGAGGTGTAGAAAAAAACTTCTAATGGTAACCCCTTTTAATTTTTCACAAGGAATTCAACCATTACATTTTCGCGCGCCTGGCGCGCGCGTAAATGAGCATAGCGCGCATTAACATTGTTTTTCGAATGAGAACCCCCTTTTTTTATTGCAGATTCG
>JAEMON010000003.1:16266151-16294214 GCA_030264115.1 Lygus lineolaris | reverse complement strand
AATTCATATCGAATTTTCAAATTTTCTGGCTCAAAATTGCGATCTGTGGTACGGAAAAGACAGACCCAGATATCCAGAGTTGGATGAAGGTGATTGAAAAACATAGTTGAAAACGTGATTTTTATTCAAAGAAAGTTATTCTGTGTGGTAAAAATGAATGAGTAATTATTTAAGCTATAAATTATAGACGTATTGCGGGATTTGCATACCCCAGCCGCGGCCGGCTGATTACGGCTGATTAGAGGCCTGGGATGGTGAGTCCAGACAAGCTGTCACCTGATCTGGCCAATTATTACACAACGACTGGATTGGAACCTCTGGCTACCTATAAAAAATATTTTATTTATTTTTTCTGCCAATCTTGTAGGAGCATAGTTCTCTACAAGTAGAAACTTTGCAATAGTGCCATTACGATGGAGGTCGTCTTACCTTGAAGTTTTCCACAGATGCCCTTTTCCTGGATCTGAGCCTCACACTATATCAAGGACCACCAACCCAGTTTTCAGAAGGGGAGTGTGACGGTACGTCCCTGCGCTTAACAGATAGCGCCTGGATCGCGACCAGTTCCCGCTATATTCTTCTTACGGCTGATTAGAGGCTCCTGGGATGGTGAGTCCAGACAAGAGCTGTCACCTGACCTTGTCAATTATTACACAACGACTGTACCGGGTTGACATATTATGACGTACCGTCACTACCTTTCTTGCAGCAAAGGGGAGGGAGAAATCATTATGCACCTACCATCAGATTTCACCTGCTCAATGGGTAATAAAAACTGGCAATCAGCTCAATTGATTGGGTTTGGTGACGCTTCACAGCAAGGGATGAGTGCAGTTCTCTATCTTAGGGTCGTACAAGTTGATGGTTCCGTTTGTTGCAATATGATTGAAGCTAAAACGAAGATTTCACCGCTCAAAACTGTCAGCACTCCAAGATTGGAACTCTGCGCATCGTTGTTACTATCTCGTCTCGTTAAATCCGTCCAGCTGATGTCGGAATCCCTTCACATCAATGAAATTCATCTGTTTACAGACTCCTCTACAACTCTCACTTGGATTCATACTCCACCCTACAAACTGACCACATTCGTGTCAAATAGGGTCGTGGAGATAACTGACAACACGTCGATCACTTCATGGCGCTACGTCCCGACGGAGCTCAATCCAGCAGATGTAGCCAGTAGAGGAATTTTGGCTTCTGAACTCATTTCCTGCGAGTTATGGTGGCATGGACCTCAACTTCTGTTGTATGACACTTCGCAATGGCCCTCGCGTCAATTCACCATGCCAGAGACCATACTTGAATTAAGGACACGTAATACCTTCGTCGTTTCAAAAGCTGTTCTTTCACCGATTTTGCCTCTTATCAAACAGTGTTCAATCTTTTCTAAACTCCTCCGAGTTAGAGGAGTGTTCAACGCTTCATACAAAATTGGTTTTTTCCGAAGGAACAACATAATCAAAGGCCCAATGAAAGTGGAGGAGCTTCAGAAAGCCTTGTCATGCGTCATCCTTGTCACTCAGAACCACTTTTTAGCTGAAGAAATCCACCATCTGAGGAAAAATTAACTTTGCTCGTCTCAGTATCGGAGTTTGACGCCATTTCTTTCGGAAGAGGGTTTTGTTATGGTGGGGGGTAGACTCAGTAATTCTCCTCTACCCCTGAAATCAAAACATCCCCTTCTAATTCCGCATAAAAGTCCTCTTTCTGCACTCATTATCGATCATTATCACTTGAATTCCTTGCATGGAGGACCCCAAGATCGTCCAATCACTCGTACAAAGGTACTATCGGATACAAGATGATTCCACTTGAATTTCATCGCGATTGGATTATAATATACTCAATAAGCCACGGCAAAAACGTTAGCATAATGGAGACCAAATTATTCTCGAACGTGTTATTGTTTGTCAGTTAAGAAAACTATCAAAATGATCTTCACGAACGTGGGAGTCTCAAGTCTCGTGGGATCGAAGGGAGTCTCAAGATTTCCAGTGAGAGTTGGTACTCTACAATCGTTCACAGGCTCATTTTAGAAGAGGTGGGAAGTACTTGTGGAGGAGGTTCACGTGTTGATGGTGGGGGTTGGAGGTCCTCGTGTTGGTACTAAAATCTCATCAGCCGACTTTTATCATCGGTTGACGGCCACGCGCAAACTGCAACTTGTGATTCAGCCTTATGCACCTCACCGACGACAGACCCTGGGATTGACATTTATAGCCAAAGTCCCGTTTATCTCGCACGTGCTGCATAGAATAACGACGGGCCTTCCTCGCACTACCCGACCACGTCATCTCCACTATTATTTCGTTAGGTTGACATTCAACACGTGCCGATTTACTGAGGGATGAGAGTTCTAACATAAAGTCGATCTAGGGCGGGGATCTTGCTTCGAAATGAGCTCCCAGCATCCTGACCTTATTAGTCCAAGATTCATGTCCATGTACCACTTTGGATTCGTGTATATACGTATACCACAGAAAAGGGCTATCTTCTGTGGTACATATTGATGCGCAACTCGTAGAAAACCTACGATACGCAGCAGGTCTCGTTCCCGGTTGTTATAGCATTTCCGAGTCAAATTTAGTTTTTCCCCCACCCAAATTTAGTGTTGCATCACTGATTGGGAGTCATTAGGAAAACATACACATACATCCACAAACTCAGACATTCAACTACCTATGGTTTTTTCACGGATTTGGATTTTTTTAAGTTCAAATTTGTAGGTTTTTTTTTTTTTTTGCTTCCTCACGACCTAAGATAGGAAGTATTCGTGCAAGAAGTAAAGAAAATACACATATCCCATCCCCTTCCAAGTGAGTGGCCAATACTGAGGGCAGAGTATATATATTTGCTTCAAACATTTCCTATACCATTATTTCAACCGATTAATTTTGATTCACAGTCCACTATCTTCTCATTCAAACCCAAAGTAATTGTCAATCATACAAACAACCTTGGGGTCTGTAACAGTAGGTATAGGTTCAAATGCCCTTGCACGAGGTGTTTACTACTAACTTCTGAGTTCGCTTTCCGAGATAAGCCCAGTGTTATCATTATCAATGTGTCTATAGTTCGAAAGAAGATTGAAGATAAGATACAAGTGCCACTCGAAAGATCGAGTATTTCGACGTAGTTTCTACATCGGCAAGTGCGTGAGATTGTTCACTATCGCGGTCTTTTCAACCAATGAGGTTTGTTCCAAATCAACCGCACAACTACACCATAGTCATAGTGGAACTACCCTGTTTGACAAACTATGAGGCTAAGTCACTCAACCTCCACATCTTATAAACATTACAAATGTCCAGCAGAAATGTCAGCTCTTTAAGCCAAAAGATTGGGGAAAACTTACCTATCGTCGATGAATGTCCGAAAGGCCCTACGTTACAAACCCAAATTTTATGGAACTGTTTCTAATACGCCCTTCTGGCGATTTCTGCTCTGGAACCTGCTACGAATTTTGTTTCATTTGTCAGAAATAAGCTTTTTAAACCATTAAATACGCATGCGCAACGTTGTTTTCTGTAAGATATTATTTGCTTCTTACTATGGATTGGATATGTCAAAAATCCAAAAAATGCAACATAAGCCCTTCTGGCTGTTCACCGACGTATGTATTTTCCTCAAAATGGCTCGCGGGATATTGATGGATGTTGATAAATGAGTTCTTTTTTTAAGTACCTACAAAAAACGATTTTCCAATGCATTTTAACATGGAATCATGTTTTAGCGATGGATCGAAAAGTGAGACTATAAAGTGAGATGAAAGTAGCGCCGAATGTTTACTCCAAAAACCCTAGCAACGGGCCAGTTTGTAACGTTGTTTACAGTTTGGTTGATGAGGAACTGTGGGTTGGCAATGGATCTACAATTCATTACTGAACCACGAATTATAAGAACATCTTAGTAAGTGAATCATCGCACTACACAATCGCGTAGTGATTGTTAAAATTACGTTAGTTATTTCAGCTATCACAAGCCCGTATTGTCTATTGCTTCTAAATAATTTGAACGAAACAAAATGAATTATTGTTTATTTTATTGATTACAATTTACATGGGTGTTTGTAAACGCTAAATCCTTGTCACTTGAGTTATCCGGCTTTGACGTTAAGGTCTACGTACACTGTCATTCAATCGGCTTTGTTGATCTCTAGTTCTTCCAGTTTCAACAGTGGGGTATCAGAGAGCTCTGCAAAGGAGTTTGCATCATTTAAGGAGTTCGTCGTGATCATTTCTATAATAAAGTGAGAGCGAGGAGCTAAAACATGATTCCATGTTTCTTACATTTTAGCAGTGAGGCTCAAAGCAATAACATCCGGGGGGGTGCAGGGAGGCACAGCCACTGCCGAGGCGCGAAGCGCCGAGTTTTTAGTAATACGTTTTTACGCCGCGAGGACGGTAGGTAATTAGCAGAAGGTACCAGAAATGTTTTGGGTCTACAAGGACAGCAAAAGTAAGTAGGTATAGTTAGTTTCCTCGCAAAACAATTTAAAGAAAAGTTCCAGTCACTCAGCATGAGGTGATGAGCGAATTTTCAAAGAATCATTTTAACCGATTTAGTGGGTGATTCTGATAGGAAATTTTGCTCTGATTCCGAATATACCATAATGACTATGTTTGTATGTTTAAAATGGTAATTTACCTACACCAGAAACCTCAAAAAACTTTTTTAGCGATTTTTACTCTAAATTTTCAAATTTGAGTACCTACTAATTTTGGCCAATGAATTCATCCTTTCTTCATATGTTATTGACATTTTTAAATTTGTTTCTTGGATTTTTTAGATCAAGCTACGAAAGGCTGCAGAGGAACTTCCTGCCTTCTCAAGATGAGCCCTATCTGGTTTCTGGGAGACTCTCCGAGAAGGAGCTACCAATCTATAGAAGATTCGTTCGCGAACCTCCGTAGCAACAACATCTCGGGAAAATTAAACAGTTCCGTCCCGACCGCGGGTGCTGTTGTTTGCACTGCCAGCAAGATGGGTGACGAAAACGAAGGCTCCTCGGGCTGGACTGTCAGTGACATCGTTGTGCAAACGTAGACAAAAATTGCGCGACACAAAGAATTCACTTCACGAATCAGTGACCCGACCGTCAAATCATAAATTGGTGAGTGGTATAATACGATTAAAGAATTATGTGCATTTTTCTCAGAGGCACATGATGTAGTCATGCAAACTAAAAATAAGAAATCGGACTTAGAAAATGAAATCTCGCAATTGAAGGAAAAGAGAGCCCCTGATGTCGTCTATGCAACCGATGAGGAGGATTTGAAGAGAGAAACTGATTGCATTCTCAAAAAGAACAAAAAACGGAAGAAAAGGGAAGCAGAAGAGTCCCCTGAGCGCCCGAAAACCCCAAAAAATAAAGAGAAAATAGTCAATAAATGTTACTGGAATCAATGATTACAGATCAATAAGTTCACTAATCAAGTTAGTTACACATTCAGAGTGGAAAGCTACCCCCCCCCCCCCCCCCCCCCCACAACAACAACACCCCTGACACAATTCTGTCAAATTCTACACTCCTACCTCACAGATAGATTGTTCCGAGTAAAATATGAGGACGAATACTCAGAGCTAAAGAAAATATGCGCAGGTGTTCCGCGAGGTAGTTGCTTGGCCAAGTGCTCTACTTGCTTTACACAAGAGATCTACCTCAAAAAGCAAATGACTCACAGCAACTTTTGCGGACAGCTATTTTCGCGGTTGGAAACACTGCTGAGTAAGCCACTATAGCTTATTGTCTGTGTGTTATCTCAATCAACTTAAACTCGCAAACCGTTCCTCACACCTGGGCATGACCCTAGACTGCAAGCCGCTATGGAAAGCTCACGTAAAGAAGAAAAAGGAAGAACTCAACATAAGATTCAGCAAAATGTACTGGTTCATAGGAAAACATTCTGAGTTATCAATCCACAACAAATTGCTGCTATATCAGCAAGTAATAAAACCAGTATAGACGTATGGGTGTCAACTGTGGGGTTGCACGAAGAAAACCAATACGACTCTAATTCAAACGTTTCAGAATAAAGTACTTAGGTGCATCGTCGATGCTCCCTGGTACATCCGTAAGGCTGATCTCCATCGTGATCTACAGATGGAGACAGTGGGCGAAACCATTAAACGGCACACGATGGAGCACGAAAAGCGGCTCCACAATCATAAAAATGCTGAAGTACTGAACCTACTGGAAAACAGCAGCGACGTTCGAAGGCTGAAGAGAACCAAACCGATGGACCTTGTGACGACGCACTAAGTTAACTGAGTGTGATGTGCAGTGGATATGGATAATGATTTATATTCCACAAAACTTTAAATGAATTAGTCAAGAAAAGTTGATAGATGTAGTGAATACAGTTGTAACGTAAAAATAAAGATTAAAAAAAAAATCTATAGCAGGAAGGTATGACCAGGACCAGGATGTAGCCAAGCTAAGAAGTTCAAAGTCAATTGGTGTCACAGTTTATCACTTCCGTGTCATTCAGCCTTCCATGTCATTGTAATACTTAAACATCTGAAGTGGTTCAAATTTATGAGTTCTGGATAGACAGCTACTCTTCGAACCCCAGGTTTGCCATGTGAATTTGACTCAAATATTTAGTCAGTCAAGTGATGGAAATGCCAGGTTTCTGACTAATCAAGGTACTGGAAAATATACAACGAGCCGATTCCTACGGGTTAGTCCAAATAGGGAAATCCAGCCGCCAACACAGGACAGTGACGCATTCGGGATCAGTGTGTGTGGAATATTTTACCCAAGTAAACACGAGAGAGTTGAGCGCGTAAATAAATATCGCGGGAGAAGGCGAGTGAACGACCTTGGGACACCGCCAGGTCCTGTAAACTCGTCTTCCCCTCTGGATGCAACACCAACATAGGTAAGAAATCAAGCCACGATCTTCTTCAGTCACAACTACCCACGGTTCACGGCAGGAATTCATAAACTCATAATCTCGGGAAGTTGTAAGCTATCATAATTTTACCATCATGAGTGATTGTGTGTGTATTCCATCCCAGCAGTAATCTGTTTAGGAACCCATCAGTATTTTCCTGTGCATGAGGCAACTAACTACATGTAAAGGGAAAAGGATAAAATGGAAGGGTGTAATTCATCCGAAGCTTACAAACCTCAGAATTATTATACTGTTTATTCTGAATTATTATTATACAAAATAAGTATTATACTGATATTTTTGAAATTCAGACGTTAGCGAATAGTCTTTAAAATTCCTGTTATTATAAAACATTATTTCACAAAATAGCGAAAACAACTGCCCAAATTGTTCACTACTAATGGTCCCAATTAATCCTCCTTATTTCCAGTCCATTTTGTACCTAATTTTTATTGACGCCCCTTACCTTCCAGAAAATTTACGTTTCGCTGTTCTCGAACCACCATAAGCCACATACCGATTCATTGGACTCGTGGGTAGGTACCTCTTGGCAATTTTTTTAAACTCTTGTTTTCGACCTTGTAACCTGAAAATGACCATGACTCCCTTAATTTACAGTATAAAATTAAAAATAGATATAAGTATACCTAGTAGGAATCCCATCACAATAAGGCCCGAAAATAAATTTTGGAAGAGATGTAAAAACAGCTTAAAAAATAAATTCTCTCGTATTTCAAATTTAACCAGTTTTTCAGACGGCTGTAAGCCCATGATACACGCCATGGCTAGCCGTGAAAAGATCAGCAAATCTTCCTCAGAATCTCAGTTGTCCAACGGTGTAATCACTTTTAATTTCACTGTGTAAATTGAGGGAGAAAATTACGAATCAAGTGTTGGGGTGTTATTTGACTTGACCATGGCCGGAGGGGTTTATGTATACTATGTGTACACTCTTATGGACTTATGTATACTCAGAGGAGTTTATGTATACTATAAGTAAAAAAATTGTTTTTCTGAGAAAAATTGCATTTTTGGACCAGCAACTCCGTCCCATGAGCTAGTGAATAATTGAGATAAATCTGACCAATTATTATTAGAGGGAATTCGATCAACACATAAAGCTCAAGTGAAGTTGAATAACATCCAAACACACGATGTCCTCGCAAAAAAACAGACTTTTTTGCATTCAAACGTAATTTTCTTTTAATTTCTATTGGATTTTGAGCTGCGTTGGGGCATGGTTGAGGCGCTTCTCGAGCCGGTCGTCCCACATGCCCTTAATTTGAACAGTAAAATTAAGCATAATTACCTACAGCGTAGAAAAACTGAGATCCGGAGGAAGTTTCCCTGCATTTTTAACGGCTAGCCACGGCGTGTTTCATGGGCTTACAACCTTTTGAAAATGGTTTATTTTTGGATTCGAGAAAATTCACTTAATCAAGCTGATTTTAATCTCTTGAGTGTACTCTAAAACTCATGTTCGGGCCTCATTCTGATACGCAATTTAGCGCTCTTTTCAACGGTATATCTTTTTCAATTTTACACTGTAAATTTGAATGGCTATTTTAATGTTACATGGTCGAAAACAGTAATATTAAAAGTTAAAAAACACAGGAAAACAAGGGCTTAAAAGATTGCAAAGAGCAAATTTGGTCGGAAATTAGTTGTAGAATCGATTTCTGAAGTTTGGTAGTTAAATGTGAGGACAACCTGTACAGCTATTTATGGAAATCTAGTAGCTATAATAGCTATTTAGTAGTCAGTATGTGATCCTTTCAGTCTCCGAACAGCCCCACGTGTTGTTGACGGCGGAGAAAGTGACACGGGATAATTCTAAAGCCTAATAAAACTTTATACTGTAAAAACGTCAGACCGAATTTTATCACTTCGACGCCGAAGAAACTGTTTACAAGACCTTCGCTTCTATACCGTGCGCTTTATACTCGAAAACGTCAGACAGAATTTTATCACTTCGACACCCAAGAAGCTTTTTACGTCACTGCGAAAATTAAAGTACAGTAAACCACGCGCACCATTTTCCCGTCATAATGAGTTCAATATTAGCATGTAGGTAAATCCCATTGACGCTTGATCCACTCTGACGCTAGTTCCGCATGACTTGCAGACCGTAGTGGCGTAATAGCGATGCCTTTATCTGCCTGGGAGGCGTCGGTCGAGGGGCTACTCACAGATAACTCCGAAAAATGGCGCAAAAACAGTCACGCTCGTAGATCGAGTCGTAGATTGACACGATTCTCAATTCATGTTCTTAAAAAACGCCTCCCAAGAAGATGGGCAGTAAAGCCTACACGTTCTTCATGCTTTTAGGCGAGGTGGCTTTTAGAAAAAATGAAATGCAGAGCTGCGTACAACACATCGAAGCCAAGAGGTGGACACTAATAGTAGCCGAAGTGAGTGGACCTAGAGGCCTCTCATCTGATGCTTAAGAATATCCAGTAAAAACAAAAACATTTCAACTAACGTCAACATTTTGTTGAAAATTATTTACGTAACAGCCGAATCCCGAAAACGTCTCATACAGTGTCACATAGCTTCCTGCCCGTGTTCATTTTTGGTTTATAATTTTCAAAAATGAACCTTTGGAATCGAGGACAAAATGCTTTTTGTTCGATTTCACCCTCAAATTTTTTGTTCTTAGATTCAAGAAACACAGTACCCAAACATCGGCACTTTGCTTAGTTACCATGGACTAAAATTATTGAAATTTGGTCCATCGGCCCCATTTATGTGCCCCGAAGCTTGGCGTTTTTTTCCCCCGAAGAGGGATGGGAGGAGCCCACTGAGACCACAAGAGATCTATTGTGACCTAAGCTTGGCGTTACCGTCAGCCTTCCCTAAGGGGTTGAAACTAGGGGGTGAAATCGTCAAGCTCGAAAACTGAAATAGGAAGGTAAGTATATTGTTTCCAACGATTTCAAATAGATCACAATGTTTAGCGTCGAACGAGACCTCGCGTAACACTGTAGGACCAACCGTTCGCTCCGTGTCAGGACTTGAGGGTTGAATGGGAAAAAAATGATCAGAAACACGGGTGTGAATCTCTTCCCAAGTAAAGCCATAAATTTCCGTTCAAATATCAGCTGATCACATGCAAGATATTGGAATTATCATAGATCATTTTGTTGAGAAGAATTTGCAGACCTCCTCCCCGCAAACAATGATATAGAAGGGGGGCTGCAAAAACTCTTGGGCATAGGAGAGTCAAAACATTAAATATTAGGACATTCAAATATAAAGATCTATTAAAATTGTAAACCAAACTCACTATGGACCATACAAAGGTCTCTTCGTTGCTAGCCCAGAAGTTTGGCGAAAACAGACAATTAGCCAATGAAAACGATATTTGGAGGATTTTACATGCTTGCAGCTATGCGCAGATCCTACAGTTGATCCAGCAGCGATCAAACTCACAGAGGACCATCTACGTCCCAATCATAAAACGGATGAAAATTATAGTGGGAGATAAGCGTTTCGGAGGAAACTGAATGACGGACTGATACTGAATGCGAGTGGGAATTTTGACTTTGGATGAATAAATAATCGTCAAATCCAAAACAAAGGAGGAAGGAACTCAAAATACTCGTAAGTTATTGTGGGTAGCTCTTCTCATTACTTAACATTCTCGATTTCCAGAACATTTTGACTCCCCAATAGATATATCCAGAGTGAAGTCGCCATATAGTTTGTCACTGTCTGAATTGAATGATTAACCCCAATAAATCCATAGCATGGGGTTATTATATGGAGAGTCCCTGCTGCCACCCAAAAGATTACTCAGATGAGAACGAGGATCTACGAGTAGGAGGATGTAACCCAAAGTAGAAACTATGGCTTCTCGAGCCTCAGATCAGTCTTATTTTCCTCAATGGTGCTTTCGGATCTACGCTGTTGCGTCGGTCGACCGAATTGATTCCAAGGCCGTGATAGATGAAAACACATCGTCTAAATCGGTCTCGCCGTCGCGTCGGTTGTAAACAAGTCATTACACCCCCAATGGTTGATGCTAGAGGCCTTGCGAATGCACGATTTCGTATTCATATGGGTGGGGTGGTATCACACAGTTGGGCCAATACGCCATTTCCCGGAAATCACTGATCTTCTGTTTAAAAAAAAACCCACAATTCACAATCATGTATCTTTGGTAGAATTAGTAGATACTTAATCAATTTCATACTTACAGTAGTACACACTTGAATAAGACGGATTGATTGTACGGACTGAAAAGAGTAGGCTTAAAGTTAAACTTGACTTGATGAAAATTCAAATAGATACTGTCTCAAGTAGGTATTAGCTGTAGCATAGTAGGTAGCCATAGTGTGCGGCTACTCGATTGAGATTAATAAGGTAAACCTCGTATGAGTTATTAGCGAATTTTCGAAGAAAATGAAGCTATTGCAATGGCTTCAAAATTTGTGTAATGCAAATTTTTGAAAATTTTCTTCATGGAAATCCGTTTCAGACCATTCAACAACAATTCCTGAAATTTAACACTTTTTCATATGTAAGGATGAGTTCGTTAGTACTCCAAGGGGTCAAATGTTGAAAATGTAGTTTCAAAAATCGCTAAAAAACGTGTTTTTTAGGTTTTTGGTGTGAAATACCATCCTAACCATAGGAACATAATTATATGGTATATTCGGAATCAGTGTGAAATTTCCTATAAGAAACACCCACAAATCGGTTAAAATTATTCTTGGAAATTCGCTCACCAACTCATGCTGCATGAATGGAACTTTTTTTAATATCTTGTCTGCTCTACATTTATGAGTATTTATTCATAAGTAATTTTTCAACCATCAAGTTCCAAATTCAGCTTGCTTCGGTAGGTAGTACCGGAGGGGTGTAGAACAGTTTTTCAATCTTTTCTCAGCCAATAATTTACCTATTTTATTTTGTTTTCGTAATACGTATTCTTCATCATTTTCAAATCCCCAAGGGCAATGAACCACCTACCACTACTACTATGAAATTTTAAGGAAGACGACATCATTGGCTCGATCGCTATTATCGTCACACAGGAAACCATCTATGGCCTAACCCAAACAATCACCTAAATAATGTCAGACATTATGAAAATGGTGGAAGTTTTGCGAGTGGCAAGGATTCGCGGACACACAGACACTGAGGGTACGAAAAACAGAAAGACCGACAGACACGGAACTTAATTTGTTTACGAAAGTCTGAAATTGACATATTGTAGACTAGAGTTCGTACACATAGATACATGTTTGCCTGCATAGGTTCACTTGTAAAGTTTGCCAGTAGACAGGTAAACCTGAACAGGCTAGAGATTGAGTAAACATTGGTAGAAATAGAATTCAAGAACATAAACTAGGTAAAATAATAATGAAAGACTAAAGAAGGTGAACAATGTATAGTTTCCAACACAATATTGACTTGACGTGGACGTATTTTTGTCCGGCAGCAGAAGGAAAATCAGGGAATGAGCTCTTGAAAGTGTGAATGGTGCACAATAATTTAGAAAGGAATTCTTTTTTGGTCCTGCGAAATTTTTTTATCAACTCATACTTAGATTAATAATAATTAATATGCTGATGTTCCCCTGAGCAGAGTTGATATGGGCGGAGACGTATGAGCCCCACCATACCTCTAAGGTTAACCAGCGAACAGGTTAACACTATTAAGATGAGAATCAGCTCATCGTGAGGTCACTTGGTGCCACGTTGGACCATCCAGCACGAAACGGACTCGATCACTCATCTCATCGGCATCCAAGGGAACCGGAGGTTGGTCGCTGACCGGTGCCGCATGCCAGTTACTTTCATTCGACGGATTTCAAATCCTGAATGAACGTGAGACCGCTTTTCCTTTGGAACGGATATACCAGTTCGCGTCGTGGGGACCTCAGCGACTTCAGTGGGAAAGTGACCTCGATGGCCTCTTTGCGCCTCTCGTTATTAATTTCACTTTCAAGCGAAGCCCTCTTCAAAGAACCTTCAATATTGCATATATCCGTATCCAGTGATGTAAAAGGGGTAAATACACTGTAGGTAACTACCGGTACAATGTATACCTACCCTAACTCCAATTAATATACGCATAAATATACCCAAATCGCAAAAATATGTGAATCAACAGAATGGTATTATTATTAAAATACTCAGAATAAAAAATATGGTTCAACGGGTCGTGAAGGAGGAAATATGAAATTAAAGTTTAAATCTTAGGATTTTTGGAACGTATATTAAAAGATTTGATTGAGTTGAACACTTATATTCAGAAGAGAAGTCAGGTTTAGAGCTGTTCAAGTAAAGTGATACCTACATAATACTGCATGAATGGGAGCAGTGGTTTTAGGAAAATCAAATTCACATATGCCCATTATACATACCCATTTGGAGTTTTATTCATTTTGAGGGAGATTTGATGCTAGAACCATTGAAGTGGCTTGTATGGGTTGGTTTTCAAAGCGTGAGTATGTTCTACAGTTTCTTTTTAAGTTGTATCTTTGAGAATGAATACTCGGGTATACCGTATTTAGGTAGGTATTTACCCTGTTTTAGGTAAATTACCGTGAGAGCTAAATACTCAAGTATTTTACAACTCTGTCCGTACCGACTTCCGTACCTGATCAGTGGTGGATCTTGATTCCAGAGGGGGAGCCCCCTCCTCCAACCCTCACCAACCCCATTATACTGCCATTATAAGCAGCCGAGCTAGGTTTTGATTAGAGCTTCCCCATGATTTGAAACTTCACCACATGGAGATACAAAAAGACCAGAACGCCTGATCCGTAGAAATGGAGGCATTTACCAATCAGGAGTGGTCGCGATGGACCGTCGATTCTAGGTAAAAGAAGAGGACGTGAGTATTCTCCTTTACGGTACATTAACCTGGCCAGACACTTCGTCATCCTGCAAAAATCTTCATGGAAATGCTATATTAGCCGTTCGACGTGATTGGCCCACATGAGAGGATTAACCAGTAGTCCAGTCATTAGGTAGTTTGGAATGGAAAAAATACCTGAAGAATTATTCTCGACGGATCTATACGTACGTTTTTTGGGGTGCTGAATCCGAAAAATTGGTTATCTACTAGATTCGGATATGGCTTCACCATGAAAATGCCGAAAAACCTTAACATTTCGGCACTTTTTTAGTTTGTTGCTTATAACTTGGAAACTAAGCGTCCTACAGGAAACACACCCGTAAAAAGTTGAAACTGATTGAATTTCCTAAAAAATGAGACCAACAAGACCTCGGACCTCTGACAACGAGACCTAGCGGCCAAACGGAAGAAGCTAGAGGGGTCTTGTTGGTCTCATTTTTTAAGAAATTCAATCAGCTTTAACTTTTTTACGGGTGTGTTTTCTGTAGGATGCTTAGTTTCCAAGTTATAAGCAACAAACTGAAAAAAGTTCCGAAATGTTAAGGTTTTTCGCCATTTTTATGGTGAAGCCATATCCGAATCTAGTAGATAACCAAGTTTTAAGATTCAGCACCCCAGAAAACTTATAGATCCGTCGAGAAAAATTCTTCAGGTATTTTTTCTCGGATTCGCTATTCTGGGACACCTAATGACTGGACTACAGGTACAACGAATAAAATAACTACAGCAATATAATTATAATAATGACATCTAAACAAATTTTATCTAACAAAAACTAAAAATTGATCTGGTAATATCGAATTCATCTTAAATGAAAGCAATGAATTTAAACTTTTACTTTTCGTAATTTACTTATTTATTGCAACTGAATATTGTAATATATTTCATCTACAAAAAAATATAGCGTTTCTTAACTAGTTTGTCTCACTGAAAGGTAGGCTTTTATCAAAACTAGTTATATGAGTTCTCCGAAGATAGTATGATACCTAGTGGGGTTACTCAATAAGTTTGTCTCACTGAAAGGTAGATGTTCATCAAAACTAGAAGTTCTCCTAGATACCTATTGGGTCAGTAACACTGAGTTTCTTTGTACTATGTTCTAGGTATTGACACAGCTCTAGGTAGAATAATTTCAAGTAGGAAAACTTGATTTTTAAGCATTTCTATCAAGTCATTAGCAGTTTATAATGCGTAGGTACAAACAACATTGAATTTGCTTCTTTGTTAGATAGAAATAGGAGGTACCTACCAATATATTGTGCAATTATTCATACCTAACTCCTATACATAAAATTACACAATCGACCCTACTTGTACCTATGTATAATAGGAAAGGACAGATCCGGATGAATTTGAATGTTGAAAACCTTTAATCAGTGAGTTCTTCACAAACAAGCGCACGGATGACCTAACTGAAGGGAAATCTTACTGACAAAGGCCACCGCTGCAACAGTATTATAGCGTGACCACGGACTTGTCAGCGTGATCACTAGCTCTGAACAACCAGTGAAGCCTCAGGACAGGAAACGGTTATGAGGAGAGGAATGCAGGCGATCGGATTATCAGATCATTTAACCTTTGGTATAGAGGAATATAGGAGGGAAGTAATCGGGTCTACCGAAAGCCCTTCTTGTAATTTAATTTACTGGAGTCAATGAGGACACGGGACTATCTAGGGCAATGGTTTTCAACCTGGGAAGCGTACTTTAGGGGGTGCACAACAGTTTGAAAATAGTATATAATAATAATAATAACATAGGATCAGAAGATATTAACATACAGGAACATACAGGCGTCACTAGACCAAGGTGACAGCTGAGATCAATTCCCATATATTCTGGTGCATGACGCAGAAACAAATTTCCCTGTACCTAGTAGCCTGTATCATTTTTTTTTTTAAATCGAGTTTCCAAGTCTTTAATCATGTTCCGAAAATCGATTGTTTTCACTTTCGTGCTACTGACTTCTGTTGAAAGCGTGATTGCAACATGAATCAGAATCGCAGTACTTCTCTGACCTAATTGATTCATTTGTTGAGATCCGAAACTTCAAAAAATGCACACGGTAGGAACCTAGGTACTATAGGGCGATGACATTTACAGGGGTCTGTCTAGGCAGGGATTCCCCAACTATTTTGAGCAAGAGACCCCTTTTTCGTACTGAACTGACACCCCAATAGCCAAATTACTTCAAAAATCCTATCTAGTTTTTTTCCTATTGATACAAAATACTTACCAATTTGAAAACTTTGCGGATTGTTAAGTGAATAAACTTGAAATACTACTAAAAAAATAAATAGACATAAAATTCAGTAAATACCAAGAGTGTGATTAGACTTTTTAGTAGAAATTACTTTAAAATACTTGAGTAGATAATTATTATTTTTTTTTGCTTCAGAGTCTGCAAGGCTTTCGAAATGAAAAAAATTTGTGTGCTCCAATATCAAAATTTCTACTCGCATTTTATGTTTCAGGGCCTCCTGAACAAATTTAGTTTCGTGTCCGTCTGTCTGTCCACATTTCCTTGCCACAGCCATAACTTCCACAATTTCTATCAGATTTCAATCAAATTGTCAGGGATTGTGCGGGATAGCCCCGTGATGGTCCCCTATTAACTTCCCATCGGACTATGGGTAGCGTGAACGCATGCGCAAACGTGAATTTCCTGAAACCCATCGTATGTTGAAATTCAGGAATCGTTTTAGAATGGTCTGAAACGGATTTCCATGAAGAAAATTATCAAAAATTTGCATGAATAAAATTTTGAAGCCATTGCAATAGCTTAATTTTCTTCGAAAGGTTAGTGACGGATAATGATACATGGACGGTAGGGAGCCTTCAGTAAAAACAGATTTAGTAGTTCTCTCTACGGGAGTCACCGAAGCGAAGTCGTTTAGATGGTAATTCTTAACTAAAAAGTAGAAAAAGCCCCGTCTGGTCTTCCCACTCCTGAATCTTCACATCGACTGCACCATGGAAACCTCGAAGAGTCTCATTTTCCATGGTAATCGGAGGAGAACCTGTGTAGAGCAACTCCCCACTCCTTTCATATCTGGACTCTTCCACCACAACCCATCCATCTGCAAGCCCTACATCCGAATAATGGGTTTCTTCACCCTTCACCCTTTTTTTTCCGGACCACGATTCAATCATCCTTGAAGATAATTACGTTCTTAGGAATTTCTTTCATCCCAACAGTGACCCCAGGATATTTCATATTATTATAATGTGAAGGTAAATTATCAAGCAGTATGAATGATGAGTAATAAGTTAGTGCGGCACATAGCATCCTCGTATTCCTAACTAGATACAAGATCGAGAATTGTTCCTAATTGTGTTGAAGTTTTATTTTGAGTTTTGCCGGCGCCATAGCTATTTATATTCCTATTGCGCTTAAATTCACGGGGAATCATATGGAGGCTCCATGTTTGAATGGAATCGGGGCACTAGATCGTGCTTATGGGAATTAACATTTGTCCTAGCGTAGAAGTTATACCTTTGGTTTGAGCTATGATCGTCTTAGGGGACCTGAACAGCACGATAACGGATGAAAATTGTGAAAGTAATGCATGTAACAAGTATCGGAATAACACGGACTTTACCTTCAAAATGTTAAACTGAGTGGACAATAAGGTTCCACCCAATTTGATAAGAAAGCTACTCCTACCAGGCGTTGTAGAAGGAGGTAGGTACTATCTTTATGAAAAGATGACAAAAATACTTATACAAAATGAGCATTTTTGCATGTGTCTAGCGTTTTATTATTTTTTTTTTCGATTTATTACTAGAGGAATAAAAAACCTAGCTGCTCACCGCCATTTCCTGTCGTTACTTCATCTTCAAAGTGATATGAGGCGCCCCACACAAAACAAAACCCACAACTCTCCCGATGATTCAGGAAGTATCCTATCTGGACACCCCCCCACTTCGATTTTAATAGCCACAAGAAGAGCAGAGACGGAAAAACAAGTGGGCAAGAGGCCAACAAACAATTCAAAAAGGTGAGTGAACCTAGGGAGATTTGACTCACTTGTTTGTAAAGTCGTAATCTGCTGCAGAGAAGGGAATGCAAAAATCGCCTACCCCCTATAGGTTATTTTCCCCGAGTCTGTTAAGGAAGGGACCTCAAAGCAACCTTCTTCGTCATCCCCCCACCCACTAATTCTGCCTCTACTTCCCTGTTTTCATTAGATCGTTCGAGGTGAACAGCTTCCCTTGACATTTCAACAACCATTTTTTATACCTCGCGGATTAGGTTTTTTACACTCTTTACTTGCCCCGAAGAGAAAAGGGAAAGTACTCTGATCGGAGTGAAATAAAATTGCATTTCAACATAGCCGGAACTGAAACTTCAAAAATCATTATCATCTTCCATTGTTAGTCGGGAGGCGTCCCAGGGATGTAGAAAGAAACGAAGAACTAATTCATTCTACCTTTAATTTGCTTGACGTTTCGTCACACTTCGTATGGACATCTTCAAAAGCTAGATTAAAATTGTCGTAAACCCAATTAGAGACACGGGGAGGGAGTCGATGAGAAACCACCATCAAAATAAGAAGTACTGGATGCCAGTCAAGAAATTGTTTTGACTTAGTAGGCACACTGTATGGATTATTGGATTACTTATAGGTAGGTAAAACGACAATTTTAATCTAACCTCTGAAGATGTCCACGCGAAGTGTGACGAAACGTCAAGCAAATTAAAGGTAGAATGAATTAGTTCTTCGTTTCTTTCCACAACCCTGGGCAGCCTCCCGACTAACTATGGAAGATACTAAACGGCCAACGCAAACTGCCACATTAAAATCTATATCTGCACGTTTCAGGCAGATGTATGTATGTTAGTACCTGCGTCCTGTAGGATTCGTATATTCCATAGGGGGACTACCTTTCATACCATTCTCAAGAATCAATAACTGATTTGCATTCGAGTACAAACCATTACACACGTAAGTATGACATCATGTGTCACAATCGCAATTTGTAAGGCCCAGTGTACACACGCCAACACAACACAATACATACGTACTGCCATGTTGCAATGAGTGATGCTAAACAAGTGATGCACCTCATACACAAGTAGGTTTGATCATTAATCTCTATCATGTCACACATGGGTAGATGTTGTTGGGTTGGACCTGTTCTCCCATGAATGATACAAATAGATTTTAATTAATCTATAGATAGATAGATAATAGATTTTAATTAATATTAAAATATGAACAACACGAAAAACTCAATACTATAAATTAATGTAAATATAAAAGTGATGGAAATAATGAAAAGTAACAAATAAATGTGCATAAGGGCTGAATAGTTCAAGTTTGATGTGGGATAAATTCTAAGAGTTGACTATAAGAAGGTATATTGACGTCGATCCAACCCACTTTCGCACAACCAAGCCAACTACCCGAGCTCGGCCTATACTATACTATGCAATGTTTATCTGATCAGGAAGCTAGTCCAACAACTTATTACTCACATTAAAATATTGGAGCGTACGTGAGAGATAAATTACATCCTGTTCAGTGGTAACATCGTACCTACTTGACAATCATTTGTTTCGGTATTATCTTTGTCATAAAATACGGTCATATCGCGACTAATCTATCATTCACGAGACATTATTATGCAATATAGATCTGGGATGCTCACAGTAAGTTCTGACTGCCGCATGCCGAATTCCTGAGTATCGAAGTATATGTAAAATTATCATATCCCTTCCTTCTTTAGGAAGTTAATTTCATATAGTGTTACTTAGGAAGACGATAAGTGTAACTACTCGTACCTATGCATGAATCGATTGCAACCAATTGGGTGCCAGACACACCATTGTTGCTTTCTTATAAGACTTTAATAGGGCCTCAAATAAAGAGCAAAAGAAGAGACAACTGGATGTATACAAAACAAAAATAAAATAAATCGTATTACCATGGTTGTCCACTGAAGTAGCACTTTTTGTTTTTTAAAAATCATTTACAAAAAAATCAAATGAAAACTCCAATTCTGCACTGTGTGCTGAGCGCCATGATAATAATAACCAAACTACTCATCCGAACTTATTGTTAACTCTTCTTCAATGATATATTATAATATACTGCTATTAAATAAACATAGATTACCTTCTTCAATGTTTCAATGTTTTGTTCTTCAATTTTGTTACTTTAATAAAGTGAATCACGAACCTTCGTCTTTTAGGTAATTATTAAATTCTTCAATAAGAAAGTGGTTAGCGACACTTCTAAGCTTCCCTTGCATAACCTGTCAGCCAGACACGACTATAATAATAAATAATATACCTAGGCAGTGGTAAGTGGACGTGATCGGCTATCCTCTCAGAAGGTTCAGAATTCGCCCAAATCATTTTGCTCAGGCTTCCCACTTCCCATTGCTTCACCGACCAGGGATTGAGACGAGTATAGAGAGGCCGCTGGGCTTCGACCGCACGACCGCAGTGCTGACCCTATCTCAGCCGAGACATTCACATTATATTAATTCGCACTGTGCATCCACACCAGGAAGAGGAGGAACTGACATTCCACTGGACAGTGGTATAGAATCGGATGCAGAATCTTGTGGTGCCAACTTGTAGGCAGTTCCAATACGAATAAAAACTTTTTCGATTTCGCAAAAAAAGTTCTGTGCAGTAACGTGCTCCGAGCAAAATTATCTGGGATATGAGCGCAAACAACCCTATTAAAAGTAGAACTTAACCAATGTACCTAACACGTCATTCATGTATGCAGTTATGGACTATATATTATTCTGCCCAAGTACAATAGAGTTTTGTATTTTTATCATCATAAATACTTAGGTATCTACGTGCTTACCACGTGATCGACAGAGATCATGAACGGACTGCAGGGGAGATCATATTAATGCAAGGTATACCTAACTATTTAATAGGGTTATAATTACCTATTGATTTTACCTGAAAAATAAACCATAAAATGAATGGAACGGGAATAACACTTGATTTTAGCCCAAGGACGTACTGTGAAAGCTCTCATTCGACCTCGGCAAAAAATTTGAAATTTAGATTAGGTGGGTGAGGTGTATACCTAGGTACTTAATTACTTGGAGAGCCCCTAAGGCGTCATGTTTCGCAGCTTTTTTCAAATAATTCGAACTCGTTTATTAAATTTCGAGCGTTTAACCCCCCCGTATCCTACCTAAAGATATGGCATACAAGCGTGAAGGATGCGAGAAAGCTATGTTCCTCACCATCTTGGCAGACGTTTTTGTTTATTATTTTTAACCAGAACATTTTCCCATGTTATAAGCCACAATGATATAATGATCGATCTTCTGACTAATTTACCCGTGAGATCGAACATCTGATCCCTACTGACGGACTAATTTACCCGTGAGACGGTAGCGATGGGCCGAAGTCTCTAGGTGAAGATACAAACGAACGGACACACACTTGAAAATTATTATTAGTGTTGGAGATCATAAAGCATTGGAATCGAGAAAAAAATTATTCTTTGAAAATTCGCTCATCAATCATGCTGTATGAATGGAACTTCTTTCAACTTCAAGTTATTCACTAAGAGAACTGAACGCTCTTCTCTTAATTAATTGGTTCGGAGCAGGATTTTTTTTTTAGAATAAAAACAGATTTCTCCACAACAATGAAAACGAAGAGAAGTTGTGACGAGAGAAGAAGGTGGCGGCTGATGGGTTCAGCACATTAACTGTTCCACGTGTACAAGGTGACCTTGTCTCAGGCAACACGAGGCAGTTCAAACAAAACAAACCAGGGGAAATAAACAGTCTTTAGAGACTGTCTTCCAGAGACGATGCTTCACTCTCTTCAAACAAGCTCTTCATATCAGGTGTTATATCAATGATGGAGAAGATTTTTTCAACGAAAAATCAATCTGGGAATGGATTCAGTTGAGTGTAGGAACCAACTTGTTTGGTTTCCATGGAAACTTGACAAACACCGTACGTACTACCTTCTTTAGGTACCTACATCAGTGGCACATACAGGGGAAGGGATCATTCAAGCCGTTGTGTAATAATTTGCAGCTTTTTTAAATCCCTACCCACACTGTACTAGGTAAGTATTACTACCATCCGAGAGTTTTAGTTCTTCACAACGTAATTCAGTAACTGAGGAAGCTTATAAAAATAAATAAGAAATTCGATTCAGTGAAAACGAAAAAATGCGCATTTCATCAGCTGATCTTTGACCGGGGATTTGGCCTACTCGGAAGATTGGAGATTCACACTGCGCTTTTCTTCGTTCAACACTTGAGCCCTTACAGGGAGCGATTTGTTGGACCTAAAAAGCTTCACTAGGATTACTTGAACGCTGAAAATTGTGATACATTTGAAATCGATTGAAAAACCTTAAAAACGTTTCTACCCCTTAGAGAAAATCGACGGTAGGGGGTAAAACAAATGTTTCCAGAAATTAGCTGATGTTTGAATGGGATTCAAATCGTGTTTCTGAATTTTTTCCCTTTTCTTTCCTTGTGAATAGCGAATGGCGTACGACAGTGGTCCTCTCGAGAATATGCGATTCGTCTCTTTTCAAAGTCAGAATTAAATCATAAATCTCAATCGGGTGTTCTAAGGAAAACTAAGGAGAATAACTAGGAACCAAGGAAACTAAAAACTAAGGAAAATAGAGAAATGTGAAACAAGGTTGTAGATTTTCTGGTTGCCCCCAGTCCATTTTCTTTTTTTTTCTTTTTTTCGTCAGCAGTCGTTTTCGTACCAGGCAAAACGCTCTTGGCAAATACCACCAAATTTACAAAGCCAGAAAGTGACGTTAAAAATAGTGTCGTATGTCATTGGCCAAACCCGTCCAAGATGCAACCAAACAAAAAGAAGGTATTGGAAAATCTCCAAAAACAACACTGAGCTCCTGATTAGAGTGAAAAATTAACTTAATTGAATAACTGATCAAATCAATTAATTATTATAATTAATAATTAATTATAATAATTAATTATTAATTATTCTTTGGTTGTTCTTTTTTGGTTGTTCTTTTAATGTGACGTAGGAAAGGGTTTCTCAAGGGCCCTCGGGATGCTGCCTGTTATTCAAACAGCTGAGATTTTATTCTAAGTTTTCTCCACATCAGAACGATAAACTATTTTTTTCTTAGTATTAACAGTGTTATTTTATTCCAAATAACAATACAAAATCGGGAAAAAATTGATTTTCTCATACACGATAGGGACGAGAGGCACTGAGCCCCCAACCATCGTCATGCGCGAGGTGGGATGACGCGACATAGCATGTTCCTTTCAATCGAAAAAGTAAAAAATAAGGATGCACAGAGCCCATTCTTTTGTATACTATTATGGGCAGTACAAAGCAGGACGTTACCTCCAAGCTCTTATTATAATCATTAATGCAGGCACGTTACAAGTAGCACGCGGAACACAGTATCACCGCACATCTAGTTGTTAACTCGCGCAGAACAGTCCAGGTAGAGGAAAAATTTGTTTTCCTCGGTGCATTGTTAACTTACAATTAACTACAATTACAATTATACCAAGTACCTACCTAGTTATATTTCTCAATTAGGGACTGACTTCCACAACTGAATGCAAAACAAGCCGGAAGCTCTAATTAGGACGTCGGAGTACCTACCTACACGAATAAGAAGAACCGCCATTATCATGGAATATTCTTCCCTCTGCCCTTCTGTGCAGGGATCTATTTAGGTTGGATCCCACAGATCCAAGAGAGATTTTCCGCGCCCTGACAATCCATATTGCACGCGAAGAGCTATAATGGGCTTCTAACATCAAGATTTTTTTGGCCATAATCCAACTGGAGTTGCTGGGTGCAAAAGTATATGTGTAACGTCCTACCACAACGAGAAAAAGCAATCTCCTACAAAGCTCAAAACAACGATGAAGTCCCTATTACTCCGTACTACTTTAGGGACCTACTTTATAAGCAAGGAATTAGTACTTTTATAAGCTTCATTAGTTACTGAGCTACGTTATAAAGGACCTACAACTCTCGGATGATAATAATTACGGTAGGTAGCTACTCAGGTAAGCACTATAAAATCATTGATCTCAATAACCGGAAAGTGTATTGGACTGATAGTTTATCATGACCAAAGTATTGACCAATGGGATTTTCGCAGATGGGTGACCAATATGGAAAAATATTAACCATAGTGTAACGATTTGCAGCGTTTTTTTAAGGGAGCTAAAAAACCAGTCGAGTGTGAGCGAGCCGGTCAAATTAAGTTCCCCCAGAAGAGTTGGGTGAAGATTCGGTCCGTGTTCTCTACTGGAGGGATTCTAGTCTCCCATCGCCCTTCTGTGACTACGTGACTTCCGGCAGGTCCGGACTTACTCCCACCACGCTGTCTTTCTTTGGTTCTTGTTTAGTCGTTTGATCAGTATTCACCCAACAAATTCTGAACTCTTTTATCCATAAAGCCAAGAGGTCTCGTACGGTTTACTAACAAGATCTAGATCAGTTTTTAACTGAAAAAAGTCTTTCTTCAATATTTCATTCTTCTTCAAGCTTTTCACCCTGTAGGTACATACTAATTTTTGAAACTTTCTGATGGAGAAACTAGAAGAAAAAACTGCTACAAACTACTGATATACCTACCTAAGGTTCATAATTTTTTGTCATCATCACTGTATACACAAAGCAGTTCTCTGTTCTACGCTATGGTGCATTATACCTCCGGGCTTCCTCGGTCATTGAGAAAAGAACGTGGGTCGTTCACAATTCTACAAGGAACGAGTAGGGTTAGGTGGTGCAATTTAAAAACAAATGCTTATTCTCAAGTGAACGCACCGATGGCACTATCTACAAAGACTGTATGACTATCAAGTACAAAGACTTCAAAATGTTGACCCAACCAGCATTAATTTATATAAAACAAAGGAGACCACGTTTCGCATCAACTGAACGAATTTTTAACAGAGCGAGCGGATAATTACCTACTGATTACTAGATGTTTTTGACTCCAAAATGTTGTTCAGAATGCTAGTAAACGCATAGAACAAATTGGAATATAGATTTTGGAGGACACACCTTTTTCCAATGGTAGCTTTATCTCCCGGAAAAATGATCCTCCTTGAACGGTTGAACGACTCACATTGGTATTCCAGGTAGTTAACGAACAAGGTATTACTGTTCAGATCATGCGTTCAGCTCCTCCGACTCGCCGTAGGTGATCCAAATTTTTTTTTTAGGTCATTTCCTAACGGTTCCTTAACATTGTAGTTACCGGAATATCACCTCGACAGCGGCAAGTCCATAGATGCGGGGACATTAACTTAAAACGTAAAACCAAAATTTTAGAGGGGACGGTTTTAAAGAATGTTCTTGTTCGATTTTAAAGGTTAATTGGAGTATTGAAAGTAATATATCAAGAAATCGGTGTAAGTACCTACGGGCGAACATAATTGAAACACAAAATAGACAACAGACACGTATGGTTTAGTAATGCATGCATTTCAGAGGACGTCCCTTTAGATGGGAAATTGTCCCGAAACTGAACACCATTCCAAAATCTGTGATGAGCAATACCCAACACGTAAATCCTCGTGGCGCCACCCTTTGGTGCCAGTCTGGCATATTTTATGGCAGTATGGCATGGATGAATGGCATGGGACTGGATGAAGCGGTTATGCGTCAGAAATCGAGGTAGGCATTTTAGGGACATGCTACATTGATAGCCGCTCGCGAAATATTCTCGACTTTTCGTAAGTTTTTCATATTTATGTTACCTATCCACAATTTCTTTTTCTACCAACTGCCTCAAAATAATTGTACATACCTATATCACGCGAGTGTCTTCATTGTTCACCACAAATATACATACTATACATAACAAAGAACGAAAATCGTTTGAGAACTAAGCCCTGGGGAGCTCACACAGTTGTCACATATACACACAGACATTCACCTATGGTTTTTTCAAGGATATGGATTCAGGGTGGTCTGAAACGGATTTGTATCTGTTTATTTTCTTCTCAGGGCCTTAAGTTAATAATGATGACGTCACCGACCCCCCCCTTCCGCCTGGGGGGGGGGGGACCCTCAGTGCCCAAATAAATCTGACGTCACTTTTCAGCTCTTTTCCGCCTCAACCATACGTAATTTTCAGTTAAAAAGTGGCTCACGGGGGATTTTGAGAACACTGGACCCGAATTCGAGGTCAAAAATGAGAATCTCCGACCTAAACGCACATCCTATTCCTCATTCAGGAAAACTAGCATTCAGAGAATCAGCGAGCAGAAAAACAGCAGTCAAAAACTCAGTCAAAAGTTCCATGTTTTTGCATTTTCATGTTTTTCTTTTCTCTTTTTGATCTCGAATTTTATTTGTTAGTTGAAATGTTTTTAATTTGGAGATTTTAATTTGACTTGAAGAAATGCTATCAAAGTACGAATATATAATTATGTTACTGTAAAACCCCGGAGTGTGGTGAATCCTAAGATTTAGCGGTAAATCCTAGGATTTACCAAGGGCACTGGTTAAAGTCCGAAATCTAGATGAAATTCGAGCTTTTACCGCTTGGCAGTTGGTCAATCCTCGGATTTACCGTCTGGGAAATGTTAGGATTTACCAAAATCTGTTGGTAAAAGTCCGAAATACGCATCCTGATTGAGATAATTCTAGCTTTTACCAAGCCTCTTGGGAAATCCTAAGATTTGCTGGCTAAAGTCCGATTGGAAAGATAAAATCGGACATTTACCAACGCTTCTGGTAAATCCTAAGATTTGCAGGTAAATCTTAGGATTTGCCACACTCCGGGGTTTTACAGTAACATAAATATACCTATACATCGGATATAAGTAAGGCGTTGCTCATTTCTTCAAGATGAATGAACATCACTAGTAATAAAATATTATTATAGCCTCCCCGTAATATAAGATATTAATAAAGCTCACGAATAAAATAATTTTCGATACCGAATTTCTCGACCTCATTCCAGTAGGGCATCATGGCAATATGCGCGGAAGCGAAAAAAATACGTTATCTCGAAATTGCGTCACTGGGTGCCCGGCAAACACCTACCTACGCGATTTGACTTGTTTGGTAACGAACGAAAGCGACCGTCGTATAGAAAAACAGACTGGATTGTACACTTCAAATTAACTGAACGAATTTGCAATCACTTCGAGCAAGTTTCCATTATTGTGCTGGAAAAATGAGATCTGAAAAAAATACCTAACGTAATTGCTTGAATTAGGTATTGGAAAAATATTTCCAGGACCTGAATTCATTCCTATATGATGAACCTCAAAATTTCATCAATTCCATCTAGTTCTTGGTACCAAAGAAAAGAGCTGCGGACGGATTTTGATGGGAGGTTTAAAAATATGTCTTTCAAACCTACCAGATTCCAAAGAGTCATTATATTGGAAAACACTGCTAACTGACAAACAACCGTTTAATAAGTAATTTCTATATGGACTAGCCCTTCTGCTCAGATCATTGTTCTTCTGTGGTGACAAAACTTATCTGGTTTGTGGGCTAAACTTCCTAGTTGTTCTGCGGGAACTCAATTTATGCTCAGCTTATCTGATAAGAACGGTTGATCGTATAGTGCCTATGGTTGGCTCCATAGGAATCTTAAAATCAAAAACTGTTCTGAGAGCAAAAAACTGAGAAAGCAGTTGTAGTTCTTTCCCTCCTTTGCTTCGAAAACATGGAGATGGAGTCAGATAAGAATTAAAGCAAGATGGAGTCGCAGTAGTTAATAGATTTTTGGCGGTCATCTACAGGAACACGGTTGACCACCCCTCGACCTGCTATACGCCCTCCTTCAATCATTGGTGGATTCTCAACTGCTGAACTCAGCATTTCCGTCTTCCAGGCTCCGCCTCCTTCCCATCAGCTGCCATATTGTAGCCCGCTATACTATAAACATCGTGCCACTTGTGTGCATCAAGTTTTGTATCCAATCCAAAAATTTTGCCAAAAACCAATCCAAAAATAATATCGCTTTGTTTCTTGACCGCGAGGACTAATATAAAATTGGAACCTTATAATTCGGGGAAAACTCTTGACACATTTTTGTTTATTATTTTCGAAGATTCTTTGATCAGCTGATCAAATAATGCAACTTTTTTCGACTTACCGAACCAAGTTTCTTGTTCAAGTGCTTTGAGAAGCTTCTTCTTAGAAACTGAATTTCGTTATGAATGAATTTCACAACGAATAGGACCTTTGCAGATGGGCGATCTATGCTGAAAATAATGAACCATTGCAATAATTTGCAGCATTTTTTTATTTAGCTCAAAAACTAACAAGAAAAGTTCCATTCATGCAGCATGAGTTGGTGAG
>JAEMON010000003.1:16254375-16266130 GCA_030264115.1 Lygus lineolaris | reverse complement strand
TGCAATAGCTTCATTTTCTTCGAAAATTCGCTAAAATGGTCTTCCATTCACAATCCAGCAAAATAAAATCACGTTTCTTGCCCGAAAATTCGAATTTTACTACTTCAACTCAATTTATCTAGACTTTTGAACACATTTTTGGTACTATTTTCGTGTTGTGGTAGTATTTTTGGGTCCCTCTATGCGGCCTATTTATCAATTATTATCTGCGCCTATAGGGCTATTCTACTTAATTTTATAAATACACAGCACACAAACACAGTAACTACAGCTCAAACGTTTACAAAAGACAAACTTAAAAATCTATCATTACACTCTGTAGATTTCAAATAAATCCTTTTCGCGCACATGCCCTCGCGCAAAACGTGTAATAGGTACAATGCACACTTTGTTTGTCGAAATGGGAACTCCCAAGTTTTATTGCAGGTTCCGATACTACGTAAAATTCATGAAGAAACAACCCATGACTCGAATCATTGAGGAGGAAATCTGGATCCCCTGCTTTATTTTGGCGCCACCCATGTTGTCGGGGTCCCAAGATAGCACCAGTTTGGGCATGCATGTACTGACAGTACGAATCATTTCAATAGCCCTTTCACGAAATTCAATACAGCAATTTTCATTACAACAAATCTAATATACCTCAATGTTTTTCAGGAGGAGAGACTCTCAACCTTACACAATGCCAACCAAGACGATCCAACTCAGCAAATGTTCTGAAGACGGGCTTGACGAATTCGACTTCAAAATAACAGTCGTTTTTCAAATCGGCTTGGCTCTTGACTTTTCCACCAAAATGGCTCGAGAGATTGTGATGAAATTCATATGAGTTACTCTTTTTAAAGGAAAATACTCTGAGGGCCGTCAGTAGGCATAAAACTGCAGGCAAATATATAAGATAAACACCCAAGTGCAGCCATGTTCCCATGTTTGGGTTTGTAAAGCCGAAGAAAGAAGTGGTAGGGTAGCTCTGGACCAGATGTTTTATAACATTTTCGGAGGCAGGGTAGACGAGCAGGAGAACGTTTAGATACAGGTACAACCACGGATACTAGACTAACTAGTCTAGTGTTCATCTTGTATTTGTCGGGACTACTCTACCCACAACTAGTCTAGTATTCATGGGTACAACCTAGTACCAGTGATACAAACCTTAATTTGAGAAACCCCGGTTTTTAATCAAAATACCTGCAACGAATTTATTGACGAATTGTTAAAAAAAATACGTGTTGATTGTTGAACCATGTTAGGAACTGGCGCGTGATCAACGTTAACCCCGCCCCCTCTTCCCACCTACTCTATTCACGAAGGATGGTCATGAATGGGATGAAACCTTGACACAAGAAAACCAACAACGTAGACAGTTAGAATATTGACCTCGACGTTGGTAACTACGTCTTTTTTTTATCAGAGCCGCTGGAGTGAGTGCGGGGCTAGTGGGTTCCTAACCAGTGAGGCACACGTGTCGCCGAATTCTGAGGGTGCTGACACATCTCACCTTAAACACCTCACACTAAATGTTTTCCCCTACATGATAAATTATTAATAAAGAAAGCCGAACTCCGTGTTTCATATACCTATTTTACGGAAAAACATCTGGTGCGAGGCTTCACACTAATTTCCTCGCCCGTAAAACCCTGAAAAATGGCTATTTTTGCGGATTTTAACGCTGATTTCAGCCCTAAATCTATTTTAGTAAAGATGAGGGGTACTGGAACTTGTTTCTACTTGTTAGAAGAGTAAATCCTGATAATTTCATCAAAATCGTAAGCGCAGTTTGGGATAAAAGCTAACAAATGGGCTAAAAACGACGTTTTTTCACCAATTTGGAATGTTTTCTCCCCTTGATAATTGACCTGGAGGGCTGAAATTCTTAGGGTCTCATCCTCAGACATGTAGAAACCAATCCTAGAAATCGGAATTTTTCTATCATTTTCTTAGGGGCCGCTATTAATTGTGTTCATACACATGATGGCCATTTAATAATGGGGTTTATCCCCTTAATATGAAATTTTTAGAATTCAATGAAAAATCGTGGGGGTCGCCTGTGAATCACCCTGCTGTACCTACCCAGTCTTTTGAGATTTGGAAATAGAAATGAAATCGATCTTTGTGTGACCTATTTTATTGTACAATATGTGATTAAATTTTGAATAATATTGAGTGACGGACCTGTCATATTTGTCGGACGATTCGAGGGAGCCAGGTTGATGAGCTGCTGGAGTTGGCTGATTCGTTGGAGATGAAATTCTTTGGATGGTTTTGTACTTATGCTGCTGTTCTGCTCGTTTCCAGTCCCGACACCATGTGCAAACATACATACATACCATAAGTACGGACTTAAATACACCTTTCCAAAACGTGGCGAAAATTGATCAGATGTCGATTAGGACCAGTTAAAGGTGGTGTTTCAAAAATTTGGTTTCCTGCAGATCGCAATACTTTCCATCCACCTTCAGGTGGGCTGAGGAAAGTAAAAATTGTACTGTCACCCATGCGCTTTGTGTTTTCAAACAGGGACACTCACCCCCTTTTTCGATCTGGGTCGAAGGAGGAAAACCCACAACTGAGAAATAAAAGAACCACGTACAAATCCGTTTCAGACCACCCTGAATCAAAATCCTTGAAAAAAAAAAACCATAGGTGAATGTCTGTGTGTGGATGTGAGTACGGGTGTATGTGTGTGACAAAATCTTGTGTGCGCTCCCCAGGGCTTAGTTCTCAACCGATTTTCGTGCTTTTTCTTGGTTCGACTCGGGAAACTGTAATAGTTGTGCACTACGTCGCCGGATTTTCGAAATTTGCATTTCGAAGGGAGAAAATCCCCGAAATTTTGTTCGAGGGGTTGATGCCGTGAAGAAGCATTATTTGCAAAATCTTTTGCGTGCTCCATAAGGTATAATTTTCAACCGATTTGCTTGCTTTTTTTCTGTTGAACACAGACATTCCTAATGCAACCATGGGCTGGTGCAATGGTGCCAGAGAGACTGGCACCACAGTGTGCCGCCAGACGGATTTCCGTGTTGGTTGTCGATGACCATAGATTTTGGATTGCTTCTCAGTTTCGATTAGGGTTTCATTCAAACCCACGAACTCGAACTGTGTAAAGTTCGTTGGTTTTATTTTAATCGGACATGTTCAAACATTTATTGAAATAACGTGGAAACCTCACTCAAACATCTCATAATAAAGTTCGCGAACTTTTATGGAAAGTTCGAATTCGAGAAGTAGAGTTTGGGTTCGGTTCGAAAGTTCGTGAGAGCACCCCAATTTTCCATCTATAGTGGCGTCTACTGAAACGCATGCATAACTAAACTATAAGTTTTATATTATTCACATTTTAATTGCAAATTCGATTTCCATATAAAAATTTGTATTGAAAAATAGCCCATCAATTGAATTTTCAAGAGCAAAAAGATGTTTGATGAAATTTTCAGGGAGTGGGCGGGTTAGTCTCGAGACGGTCCCATATTAATTTAATCACCAGCTGACAACTAGTAGCGTGTGCGCACTCGTAAACGTGAATTTCCTGAAAGCACGATTTCTTAGTTTATAATGGACCGAATTCGGGGGGGATTCAGGGCTGACTCCAGGAGTTACTTAAGAATTTCATAGCGATTGGTTAGGTAATAAGCTGTAGCCTGTTGAAGTAATATGCCACTTGCATGGTTAGACGTTATGACTGAAGCTGCCTTTCTCTGTTCGACCAAGGTAGGTACGAGTATATGCTCAGCATCGCACGATGTCTTCGGGGTGGGGTTCTGTAAAAAAAAAAAAAAAAAAGTGTGGCTCTTCGTTCATTGTGGGAATATGCCACACTGGTTTGACCTTATGATTACTCGGACAAAAAATATCAGACCGAGATTGGACAGAAGTTCTCTGGCATGAATTGAACGACGATCGACGAATCTGGCATGAAGTGTTTCAGTTACTCTGTGAACACAAAATACCAGACCGAGAACGACCGTGACAGGAGAGGCAGGAAGCTCTTCCACTCTCATTCTCGGGGAGTTCCCGCGAGAGTGTAGAGCCAACTTTTGACTCGGCATGAATGTGACTCTGTTAGGTATTCTGTGAACATGAAATGCCAACACCAGTCCGGGAATGACCGTGACAAGGTAGGCTAGAAGCTCCTCCACACACTCATCCAGCTCCTCCAGCTCATTCTTGCACATTCTCAGAGATGCCTGTAGCAAGAAAAAAGGCGGGAAATTATCCGCAACGAAATCGTTCACCTTAGGTGAAACGGAACATGATTATTGAGAGGAGGGTTGGAAGGCCAATGGGAATACAGGCTAACCGGGGGGACGGCAGCAGGGTCCTCGCAGGTAGAAATAATCTTCCCTATGGTATTGCGAAATTTCGCAATAGAGAGCAAATGAGCCAGGTGGTTCGCTTCACAAAACATGTCAGCGTGGGGGAGTCGTGCAGCAATGCGGGCCTCAAAGAAAAGAAACCAGTATTTTCAACTTCCAACTCAGACCAATCGGAGCAGCGCCTTTTGAGTGGGTCTACCTAAACTACGCACGTTTTTAATGCATTTTTGGGATTGTGCGGGTTAGCTCTGAGAAGGGCCCTCTAGAAAGTCAGGGCCAGAGGACCAATAATACTGTGTGCCATGTGTAAACGTTAATTTTTCAAGTTTCACCAGTTTCTCACGACCAAAAGGCCCAAATTTTTCCCTTATTTGGAAAATAATATTAAATGCTGATGATCGGATCAGTAAGGTTGCCGCTACAACAATAAATCCCTGCAACTATACACCCTATGTACCTATGTTCAGTATTTGAGTGGGTTAGCCTCACGAAGGTCCCTTATAACAATGTCACCGTGATCAGATCAGTCGTAGCCACTGATTATTATAATCACGAACACAGGAGTCCCACAAATTCGAGGAGTCCAAAATCCTGAATCTAACCCAGGAGTATATTATACACGTTAATATTCATTTTCTTTAAGTTATATACCTTCGTGTGATATTATGCGAGTTAGAACATTTCCCACCCAACTTGGCAGTCTTTACCACGCCGAGAGTAGTCATCCCTAAAGCAATCATTCTGGATTCCTAAACCAAGACCACAATCACACTGAATTTAACGGGTCTCTCATTTAATAATGGTGAATGGTGCTGAGAACCGGGGTGTCGCCTCTCACTATCTGCGACGTGCCAGTGTGTACACACACGCACCTATCAACCGGCAGATGTTTGCTCGCTCTCCACGCGTTGGTCCTTCTAAACCGGCACCAAAAGAAACTGGGTCACCCATCTTTTGATATCAATCATCTCCACATATTAGGTAGGTACAAGCAATCCCTCCAAAGAACCACACATTCAACTACATCTGCAACTCGAAACGTAGGTACGTATGTCGTGGGAGGCTCTTTAACATGTCTAATTCCATAAAACTAAGCATTTGGCGTGCCAAATCATTTTTTAGTAGCCGCTAAATCAACCCATATTTTTCGCATCCCCCTAAGTCGCCGGTTATCAGGAATCTGAAAAGGTAAGTTTGTTTAGTCCGCACCAAAACCTTTCACTTCCTATATTGGTTCATATCGTTCACTATTCAAGTGTACAACTTATCATTGCTTTCAATACAAAACCTGCTGGGATGTACGTTGTATAAAAGTAATGTATGCATCACTCTCGACGATAAAAAGCAAAATGCGGTTTGAAAAATCTCACAGAAGGGTTTTGTAAATATTTGTGTAATTCTTTATTTACTTGTTTGTAGACCATGGATAGCACCCCAAGCAAAAGAGTGTACCATCCAGATGATCGAGATTTTGCTGAGAGAGTGGGGGGTGCATTTTTCTGAGAGTTTTGAAAGGGGCGTGATCGTCAACAAGTTACCTTTTAGCTTTAGGGCAGCGACGAAGTGATTTTCTTTGACCTCAGAAAATCATGTTGGTTGGAATACAAGTGAGAAAATTGTAATGGAGAGGAAGAGAATTGTAAAGAATTACTATAATTATGTTGAAATATACGACTGAAAACATTATAACCATGATGACAAATAAAATAAAAAATGAACGATTTTTCTGAAGTTCGGGTATTGGACACACTGGTCAGGAAATAGGGTATAGACACATGGAGGGTTGAATAGTAGGAGACCAATTAAAATTTCATTGTTCCTGATTTTGACGTACTTTTGTGCGTAGTTATCTAGTAAAAAAAAAAGTAACCTGTTCAGGTACAGACGGTGATGAGGTGAAAAATGTCATTCATCTGGTCTGACAATCTCTTTTCCTATAGAGTTGAGGGGGTTTTCCATTCGATGAGGAAAAATGACGTGCCCCTTTATTCCATTTCATACACCATATCAGTCTCATATCAAAATCATCAAAATAAGAAAAAGGGGGAAAATGCATACTTGAGCCAAAAAATGTCACTTTTCGTGGAAAGACCCAGAAAAGGTTCCCAAAAAAACGAAATCAGCAGGTTTTGGTTCATTCCATGTTTCGGAACTGATTTTATTGACGTTTACTGAGAGATGCGAACGTCTCTGTAGCTGCTTGCAGAAGCTCTGGTGCTTACCTAGCTTCCTCCTATCTGAACAAGAAGTTCACGATCCCGTTGATTTTTTTTTTTTTTTAACTTGCCAACACGTTGGATAAAGGGGAACAAGCAGCGCCGAAACGCGACAATCAGAGGAATGAACTAAAAACGTTCATTCATTTTGCAAAAGAGACGCAAATTGCTGAGGAACGGGTGCGAAGACTTGGTTGTGCGACTGCGAACCCAAGGTGAACAACCAGCGGCCAAACGATGATTTGGCTGGAGACCAACTACAGGTATCGGATGGCAGGCAATACGTACCTACCCAATTCACCCAATAGGTACCGAACCACTCAAAATTTTAACGTTTCACTCGCCACACCTCAAAGATGACAGTTGAAATGAATTCGCAACATAGAAAGATAGTCAATCATATTACCTATGAAGACGAAAGTAGGTGGGTCCCCTTCCGAAACGAAAAACGTCTCCCAAGTGGGTGTGGCACATAGCTTCCTCGTATTCACGTCCACTATTGCTGCAATGCGACGGTTCAAATTAATAGCGGACTGTCTGGGGACCGACGAGCAACATCGCTGAAAATTTCGTCGAAATTGAAAACTGGAAGTACGTGTGGCAAGGAAGCCGACAGTCACGCAACCAAATTCGTTCAAAACTATATAAAACGTAGAATAACAGTGAAAATTTTTATTTCGGAGGAGAGCTATGTTCCCCTCACCAAGATTAGAAGAAAACTTGTCCGATATCTACTTACCTACCTAGACTAGGTAGTGGACAAGCCATGGACCTTTGGTATCGTAGGAAGTAACATGATGTCATTGGGAATATAGCAAAATTTTGAAACATTTCACCGTGGAAATCCATTTTAGTGTTCTGAATGGAATCCCAGTATGTTCCTACATGCCCACTTACCTAACATGAATGTGTAGAAGGATGAGTTATGAATCCACTCCATACAAGATTCTGGTCTGAAAAAATTCCAAATTGTGCCAAAATGACAGTCTGTATCAAAACAAAGGGTATATAAGTTGGTAAGCCAGCAGTTTTCGTCCTCAGAAAATACCCTTAAATGATAGTGTTATGAACCTACAGTATTAATTCCTTCCTTAGCAACTCAACGCTTCTAAAATTCTATAATTTCTTCTAGTTCATTACTTGTCAGGGTTTCGTACAATAAAGCTCAATTTCTTATTCAGAGTTTCATTACAGTTATTAGGTACGTAAGATAAGGTCAAATGGTTAAAATCTATCTACTTTTTAAAAGTTTTTGGTGCTTTTCAAAATTGCTTATTATAATAGTCGATTATATCGAGCAGATAATGGGGACCTAATTAATCGCTAAAAGTTAGAATACCTAATATATCCAAAGAAGCAATGTGGGTTTTTCTTATCAGGTACCTACTAAATTCATACGGCATAATGCACAACTGTAACTTTTGTGCCTATGCTGTAACACTTGGAGTTGGATTGATTGATTGATTTAGAGAATACCTATTATTGGGGAGCTTTACCATATCGTGATTGAAATAGTAGGTTACGAAGGATCCAAACAAACGATGAGGACGGACTCTTCGCGATTGATTCGAGAAATGAGAGATCAACATAAATTAGAGCGAAAAATAGACGTACCTCCTTCTTCTCTGCAGTGCGAAGGCGATGCTGAACAGAGTAATGATGCAGAAGTTTCACTGAAGAATCACTGAATAAAACAAACTCAAAACCGGACTGGAGGATGAACTTCTCGACGGAACACGATCACTCTGACAGCGGAACGAACGGCGTACACACAGTCACACGCGGAGGACCGAACGGTACTGAAGAAGTAAACAATTCCCATCCCGTCACCCTTCTATTTTTCTTCGACAGGGCTGCCAACGTGGGAGTCCCGCCTTCGCGAAATGTCCCCGAACGGGAGGAATGCGACCTGTTACCGATGTAAACAAGGTACCCCCCGAGACTCCTCTGCCCAAATGGGACCCCCCACTGTAACGATCAGGATTAGGGGCCCCATTCACTCCCAGCACCAGGGATCCGCCAGGGTGGATGAGACGGAGGTACATACAGGTACCTACCTACTTTTAGCGAATTTTCGAAGAAAATGAAGCTATCCCAATGGCTTTAAAATTTTAGTAATGCAAAATTTTTTTTTTGGATTTCCGTTACAGACCATTCTAAAACGACAGGTACCTGAAAATTAACACTTTTCTATATATCACTCCAGACGATATCTGACCCTGTAGTCAATCTAAAAAATCCAAAAAAATATCAACATTTCAATAATAACAAAAGATAGACTGAGTTCGTTGGCCAGCATTTTTGGAGTACTCCAAGGGGTCAAATTTTGAAAATTAAGGGTCAACAAACGGGTTTTTTGAGTTTTATCGTGTAAATGTCCATCTTAAACGTAGGATCATAATATTATGGTAGGTATATTCGGAATCATAGCAGAATTTACTAAGTATAAGAATCATCCACCATATCGGCTAAAATGATTCTTTAAAAATTCGCTCATCAACTCATGCTGTATGACTGGAACTTTTACTTTCCTCAGCCCACCTGCAAAGCGGAAAGAAAAGTAGGTAGGTACCTACCAACTTATTGCAATCGGCAGAAAACCCAATTTCTGGAACAACTCCTTAAAATCGTTCTCATCAACTTTCTCCACGCTTTGGACAAAAAAAACCCAATTGGATTAGTTCATTTTGGCAAGTTTGACAAAAATGCGAAGGTAGTTACGTAAGCTAACAAACATTATGTTGTAGGTAGGTAGGTGGTGGTGTCCGTGACATAAGTAGTTTGCGCAATCCTGAGGGGTGACGGCCAAACATGACGAGATATTTAGCATTTCCAATTGAATTAAACATTTTCCAATTGGAATTAAACCTTTTCCCAATAGAATTAAACGTTTTTCCAATTGAATTAAACCTTTATTTCGTCTCTTAAGAAGCAACACGCCCAATCGACCATTTTCACGAAAATTAGGTTTTGACTGATTCTTATTCGACTTATCACATTGCATCGACTGGTTAGCTCAAAATTGCTTGAACTAGACTACAAAATCGAGAAATACTCGAAAAATATAACACCCCCATCGACCTCAATTACCTATTAGGACAACAACCCATATCAACCTAAATTTCCTATTTCTTTGAATAATACTATTCTTCAGTATTGACGACTACCAGAAGGCAAGAAGTGACTGAATAACGGGAAACGAAGGGACAGGTGATCAAAAACGCAGCAAATTATTACACAACGGTTTATTATTTTCTGTATAGAAAAGCCCATCTAAAAAAATCCTATTGACCTACAATTTTCGACTCAGCTGATCTGAGATTTAATTATATTGTAATTAAGTTTAATTTAATTGGAAAAAGGTTTAATTCAATTGGAAAAAGGTTTAATTATATTGGAAAAAGGTTTAATTATATTGGAAAATACTATAGCTTTTCCCAATTACATTCAAAATTTTTTCAATCAAATATAGCATTTTTCTAGTCAAATTCAACATTTTCCCGAACAAATTCGACATTTTCCCAATCAAGTTCAACACTTTCCCTATCAAATTGATTGTACGAATTAATGTCGAATTTGATTGAGAGATGTTTGAATTTGATTGGGAAAATGTTGAATTTGATTGGGTGAATGTTGAATTTTATTGGGAACGGATATCTCGTCAAGTTAGGCAAGTCAGTCCCCATTATTGCGCCAACTATTTAACACGACACCATGTACCTTGTAACGGTTGTGTGGATAGTTGTTAAGTATTGTGGGGTAGTGAATGTAGCGAACAACTACTAATTATCGCAATAGGGAAGATCAGGGAGCAACACCTAACTCAAAAGAAGCGCCTCCACGACCTCCCTATAGAACCAATCTTATCAACCAGCTGCGAAATGAGGACCAACGAGAAACGACCCGCGCATTCATTCGTTTTTTTAACGTTCATCTTTGGTTTTGGGAAGAGCATTCTATTCGAGATTCGGGAGATTCAAAAAGTTCCATTCATGCAGCATGAGCTGATGAGTGAATTTTCAAAGAGTAATTTCAACCGATTTGGTGGGTGATTCTTATAGGAAATTTCACGCTGATTCCGATTATACTATATTTATGCTCATATTTCTTCAGTTTCTCGTTTCACCTTGATAATAACTTTTTGCTTCCGAGTCTACCAATGGCACAAGGCAGCTGTAGTATTGAGTACCTAACTATTGGGTGGTGACAATTTGTTTCCTAACATTTTCACCCGCGTTTTAAGTTTATAGACGGTGTTGGTGTGTCTGGTTGACTGTGTGTCCTGGAATTCTTACCACAATACAATCTCGGCTACTGAAGAGTTTAGGAAAGTAATAGGAACTCTTACTATAACATTAATACTGCTTAGGACCAATAAGTTTAAAAAAACGGAAAACCTCCCCCCCATCCTACCCATTTTATACAGTTTCTCATTTTTTCTAATTTCTTTCTAATTCATCATTGTTTAGGGCAGTGGTTCTCAACCTGGGGGGCGCGAGACTGTCTGAAAATAGCATAAATATCATTATAATGACGTACGATCAGAAGATATTAACAGTCAGGAATAGACAGGCGTAACGAGACCAAGATGACAGCTGAGTTCAATACCCAGCTATAATTCTGATGCAAGTCCCAAAATTCAATGTTTTCACTTTCGTGTTACTGACTTCGGTTGGGAGTGTAATTGCAACATGAATCAGAATCGCTGTACTTCTATTATCATTATTTGATTCATTTTTGTTTAAGATTCAACTTCAAAATTTGCACACTTTGTTTTGTCGACCTCGCAGCCCTACTTCAGGGTGATGGCACTCACAGTGGATCGGCTATGAGCCCCTTGAAGGGGGCTCAAAAAATTCTCATGGCGCTAGGGGCGCAAGACCGAGGAAATGTTACCACTGCTTTAAGGGGATGAAGTGCCTTTATGCCAATTTGAAATTTAAGAACGCTGCAAATTATTACACAACGGTTTATTATTTTCTGTAAGAAGCTCCCATCTACAAAGATCCTATTGACATAAAATTTTCGACTCAGCTGATCTGAGATCTCCATTTTCAACTCAGCTGATCTGAGTGCTCCATTTTCGACTCAGCTGATCTGGGAGCTCCATTTTCGACTAAGCTGATCTGAGATCTCCATTTTCAACTCAGATGATCTGAGAGCTCCATCTTCGACTCAGCCGAGCTGGGAGCTCCATTTTTGACTCAGCTGATCTGGGAGCTC
>JAEMON010000003.1:16233125-16244342 GCA_030264115.1 Lygus lineolaris | reverse complement strand
AAAAAGATTCATTCATCACAAAAGTATGAAAAATAAACACTATAATCCAGTTTTTACGATAATGTCTTATTTTACGTCAAGTCTATGTCGAATTGTTCTGATAATATTAAGTTACTGAATAAAATATTATTTCATTGGTGTAAGCTGTTTGACTATGATTTACCACAGTTTTTTTTTATACAGCTTCCTACCCCTATTACAAAGGACTGTATAGAATCATTATTATGGGGTATTATGGAGCTTTGCCCTAAAACAGTAAATAAAAAGTTTATGAAGTTTAAAAAATCACAGAAGTTAAAATAACCAACCCTTTTTAACAGGGAAATAAAAAATAAAAATCCTAATGGGCGTGAAGCTTAAAACTTCTCTTAAAGTTGCTAAAAATAGACAAATATGCTATTAATCTTGAAAAAAATCCGGACTCCCCTATGTATGTATGATCCCGTTTTGAGAATCCCAAAATCTGGCCACATTACTTATCTCCTTATCAATCCTCTTATAGATGAAGCTGATGCAGTGAGAGAGAGATTAGGTAGAACTGTTTACGTATTCCAGAGAGAGATTGAGAGAGAGTATTTAGATGTTTCATTTATGAATAGTTAAGTCAAAATTATATATGTACGGTGTCGCAAGAAGTCTCATTAGACGAAACGATTTATGTGTTCCAGATGTCGACAGACGCAATGAAGAAAATAGACATTTGCCAGAGGTTAGTAAACAATGAAATGGGCAACGCCATTATTAAGAATTTCCTAGGAACAGTATGACCTACTTACTTTCCCCTCTTATTGCCAGTTTCTTATCATGAATGAGATACCAGACTAATACGTTTAGAAATACCTCACCATGCGTAAATCGATGATACTTAGTGGCTGTTAACGTTGGAGGAGTTGATAGTTTTCTCTATCATTCGTGCAGGATACAACAACAACAAAGTGAAATTGAGGGGCTGCGGCTAGAGCTGGACCAGAAGGACGAGTTGCTCAAAAAGTACTGCAGAGAGGCAACTGCCATGAAGAGGGAGGTAGCTGAGGTGAGTGGCAACATCATTTTCCAGTTTCAATATCATGCATGTACCCCACAGATCGTCCTATCTGTACCGATTATATTCAATCAATAAAAAAATGTTTTAATTCAAAAAATAATAATTGTACAGCAATACAATTATACGGCATGGCACGGTTTACCACCGTGTGCCGGGGGATCGCTAAATTTACAGCTAATCACATCAAATTAATCATAATATTTACATAATCAAATTTATCATCCACATATTTATCAAACTACATGAAACTAAATCTATCTAAATTTCTGTATCATCACTTATTTATCTCGAATTATATAAAATTAATTCATCATATTATCTACAACATCAAATCTATCTCAATTTCGTATTATCACATTTCAATTTCATGTCCATTTACATATATTTATAATTTTCCTCGTCCCTATTACTGCTACTGACCATTCAATTCCTATACCAAAAAATACTGACTATATTAATAATTGTTGTTAGCTACCAAACTCCGTCCTGCCAAACTTTGTTTTGTGGACATGACAGAAAATTTAGACGCATCGCGAATCATTGAGGGTCGATGAAAAATTCTTAGTTTTAACCATTTTAATAGAATAAAAACTTTTTGCGGGTTTTTTGTGATGCATTAAATGAGACAAGCGGGTCGGTATTAATAAGAACATGATAACTTCCTGGGAAGCTGGCTTTGGTTTCATGTGATACAAATTTATCCTACTTCTAATGTACTAGGTAAGATAAGGTTATTTGGTTTCTTTTTCAAATGACGCGTTCTGCCAAGAAAAAAAAGTCTGCCAAGTTTGGTGGGCAGCTCCCTCTTTTATTAATTGTAACATGCACTAATACTAAATTAACCGGTGCTCGTATTTACCTGGTAGGTGAAAACTATTTATATTATAATCTCCACGATCGTGTTCCTAGTTTTCCTAACTGACAACTCAACACGATCGAGAATTTTAGTTCCCTATATTAAAGGGTTTATTATAGATGTTTCTCATGAACCATGCTCCCATTGACTCGCTATGAAATTCATAGGGGATCATCCTGTAAGAAATTGGTGTTGAGAAAATTTCATTGGTACCAAATTTGTTATCCAAGTTCTAGATCGCGAAATAAAAAGTTCCATTCATGCAGCATGAGTTGGTGAGCGAATTTTCAAAGAATAATTTTAACCGTTTTTGTGGGTGATCCTTATAGGAAATTTCACGCTGATTCCGAACATACCATATGTTCCTATGTTTAGGATGGTATTTCACACCAAAAACCTCAAAAAACACGTTAATTTGCGATTTTTGAAACGAAATTTTCAAAATTTGACCCCTTTGAGTACTCCAAACGTTTGGCCAACGAACTCATCCTTACTTTTGATATTATTGACATTTTAAAATTTTTTTGGATTTTTTATCTCGATCCCACGGGCAGATATCGTCCGGAGTGACACATAATCATGATTTATATTATAAATATATATACATTTGAAAAAGTGTGAAATTTCGGGAATCGTTTTAGAATGGTCTGAAACGGATTTCCATGAAGAAAATTGTCAAAAATTGGCATTACAAAAATTTTGAAGCCATTGCAATAGCTTCATTTTCTTCGAAAATTCGCTAAAACAAAAAACAAAAACAAAATGCAGGGAATGTACGGGTGCCACATTTCAGTCCTATCGGATTAATAGCTGCTTCTGCAGGTGCTTAAACGTGAATCTATGCAGACACCCATTTCATATGATCTAATGGCCCGATTTTGCTGAAATTTGAAATGACTTAATTTGGGATTGGCCTCCGGATGATTCCCTATATTTATGTCACCTGCAATTATGAAAAACGATGTCGAAAACATTTTTAAAGTACCCGCTACCTAACTAAGCATTAATTGTTTTTTAAATATTTTGAAATTCCTAGTTTTAAAAATAGGAGGCAAAATAACGGGTGGGAAATACCGCCAATAACATGAGTTAACGGGATTCTAGCACTAATAAACAAGCAATAAGGCTAATGTGAGGAATATTTTGGAGTTCCGTGGTCTCAAAAATGTTTTACACGTCTAACCTGGACTCATTCTTAGGAACTCAGTAGGTATGCGCAGGGGAAGACAGTTGTCTTCTACTCAATCCGTGTTATCATTTCTGGAAATATCGAAATATTGGTTCTGACGAAGGATGCGCGTAATATATTTACCTAAACTATCAGCGGAAGTTGGAACTTGACGTTCTGTAGTACATTTGCCCAGTAATAACGTTGAACTCATGGACATCCTTTAATTTTTTCAGGGAAGAAAATTGAAGTAAGTCGAATCTTTTTGTGTTTTACGTACTAACGAGTGTTTATTTTGTTGCATCTTCTCACCTGATCTGCTTGTCCTAGAAAACTAGCCGCGAACAGTAAATATTTTGTTAATAATTTCCATCGATGGGTGGATTAGGAGGTTGGTTATCAGTTGGATCAAATAACGTGTACAACCAAATGAGTGCACGGTTTTTTAAATATGATTTTCTAAAATAAATGTATGAGTAGATTATTTAACTGTAGCTGTGGGTACAGTTTCATGCATCAGTTGAGGGACCGGCTCTCCATGGTGCGCCATATGGTTTCAATTCATGTTTGGCTGCTCGTTTCTTGAGTTTCAAAAGGAATGGACAATTATCATTGTTCGTGAACTCAGCCAGGTTTATTTCGACTCTTCAAATTTTTCGTCCAAGGAGCAGCTTTCTTTCGTATGTTTTAGTTGTTCTGATGTGTAGGATAATAATAGATTATTGCTGAATGAAACACAATTAGAAATGTAAAATTGAAATCAGTACAAACGATACATCCTTATAAGGAGTATAAAACGGCATTGCATTGGTACTTGTGGTGGTTAGAAGAATTAGTCTTGGTTGTTGGCATGATGGACACCTCCGGGAAGAAAATTATCATCGATAACTGGAAATCATCGATGAAAAAAATATCGAACCAGTGATATTTCCCTAATGAATTACTTGATTTCATCGTTTGTAATTTTTTACACCCTGGCTTCATGGGAATAGTAGGTAGTGAGTGCACTATGGCGAAAAAAGAAACATCCACCCATTCTTTCATCTGCTCTTTGGTATTGTACTCTAGTTGAAACATTCCGACTGCTGCTTATTCAAACTAACACCTAAGTTTTGTGGTATAATACAGCATTACATGTTTCGAGGGTTGAGAAACAAATGAAGGCTTTTAAAGGAACATTTAGTATCTACACTAAAATTAACCTTGCGGATCATCCATCTTATCGAATTGCAAATTTCGCCTTTAATGTGACGCATGACTAACAGAAAATGAGAATTATTAATTTATAATAAAACGCATTTTTATTCGTTTTATTCAGTCATCGTCAACATGTATCATCAATAGGATCATAGGATGATCCAATGTTCCTCTTTATTGTGCTCACATTAATCCTGAGCATCATTTTCATGCAGAGGTTTTTTCTATTTTCGATGTTGGCCAATTAAATGTGACGTCTAAAACTATCCAAATACAACTAAAATACGAAATTAAACATCTTCTGACGCTGTACCAACACCGGATTCTGTAAAGGTTGCTTTGATGCATCGCATCGTCTAAATGTAATTGACAAATTTTTCATAACAAAATAAATAAAACGCCAGACAGTAACTAAGCGTTATTTCGCCGTCCGTGCAAATTTCTTGCAGAAAACCGAGACAACAGCTTGAAACAAGCTGGGGTCCGATGCTGTATTTTAATTTGATGACTAAGTTTGGTTTATTATTTTCAATAATGATTCTTGAAAACCGAGCAAAAAAAAAAAGAATACTCCCTCCCCCCTGCAAAAAAAAGGTTTTATTCAAGCCAACCAAAATCATCATCATCATGTCATTTTCGGATTCAGCACACTTGAAAACCCCTGGCTGAGGCACAAAAAACAAGCCAGTAACTTTTTTGTCACTTTAGACCGTTTTTTAAATATTTGATAGGTAGCATAGAATAAAAACATGTTTGAATTCATCGCATTCATGAATTATTGTCTGGTTGTCAGTGAAGAAATTTGCTCACTCAGAAGTCAGCTGAATAACGTCAATCGCGAACTGAGAACAAAGGACTGCGCGTTGGAGAAAGCCAAAAACCACATCAAAGAACTGAGGAAGGATCACTCCTCCAACAGCAGCCCATCTCAATCCCCTTGTGCTTCTGCTGGAATGAGTCAATCCCCTTGTGCTGCTGCTGGAATGAGTCAATTCCCTTTTGCTGGTTCGATGAGTCAGCCATATTCGACTGGGCTGTATCCTAATCCAAGGATCGGGTCACCAATGACGCCCACGACCCATCGTCCGGTAAGGTTCACATCCATCAAAATCAGAATAGAAGTTAGTATCCATCGAGGGAGCACAGAGGGCGAGGAGACTGTTGTGACCTTGAAAGCATGGAAAATGGTGGCGCCTTGGGCTTCTTGCTGGTACATCCATAAGCCGAACAAGTGGTGATTATGGTGGTAAGTTGAAGGTGTGTATACACAATGGCAAACTGAATAGTAGGCGCAACCTTGCTACTCAACATGGAGTCAAACGTCACCTTTGAAAGAAGCGCATAACTACAGTGTGGTTATGAAGATCTACCCAACACAGAACTATTTCGTCAACTTTGATTTTCTCCTTGGGAGTTTGTGCAAGGCAGAAAGGTAGCAGAAAGGATAGATTTCAGGTGAGGGGTTCCCCATCCCCCGCCCTCTGTGTTCCCTCTACCCTATTATTATCTCATTGTTAGTACCTACCATTAGTACCTACCGAGCCTTGGGTATTCCAGTGGTTCTGGAAATAGTATGTTTTTTGGAAGTTTTCAGTTCAAGTTACTGTGAAAAGTATCTACCTGAGTAGATCTATGTACCTACACCCTTTTCCTTCATCGTGAAATCAGCCTTCCTTAGTTACGCTAATCTAGTGAAGATGTTCATTCCTAAATTGGGAAAGTTAGCACTCTTTCATAACTTTTCTCGACAAATTCGGATGTAATGCAATGAGACGAATAGAACTTTTGGAGACTAATTCACTGATACAAGAACGATTCTGATTTCATTAATCGGGGAACATTGAAACTACTGGTTTCTCAGTTGATTCATCATATTCTTGAGGGTTGAGTTGATTGACGAAATACCTGCGTTCAACTTTGGTTGAACAGATTTAGAAGCAATTGTTTATTACTGTTACCTGTGCTACTTATGTCTGTCTGAGTGTAAAACTGCAACCGTCACACTCGTAACATTATTCTTCACTCATGGATGTTGTTTTCCGGCAGTTTTGCACCCCCTCCCCTGAAGAGGTGGTTGAGAACACATCTTTGTGGTTAAGAACAACTAGAGGAGGATATTTCGCACACATTCAAACTCTATTTCGTTTTACTTGAATCTTCAAATAATATCGATGTTTACATTAATATATTTCAATCCGTGATTGATCACATTTTAAAAATATTTTCATTTATTTTAGTTAGCTATGATGTTTTGGAATAGGAAACTTCTTGAAGAAACCAATGTTTAATGAACAGCAGGTCCTACGTATTTTATTCAGAGTATAAAAACTGTCACTAAAAGTAAGAAGTGACTGGTAAAAAGTCGTGCGCATTAAACTTGTCATGCAATTTCTACCTACGTAATTTAAAAAAGTTTATTGTTGCACGTTTCGTGAACTTTTCAGTGTGTGCCACAATCAGCACCCTATTCTCAAGGGGCCAAACGCTTTCGGCGAGGCTACTTCGAATAATTCAATCCGACTTCACAAGACAGGAATCGACTGACAGAATGAAAATTATTAAAACAATTCTTGCATCAGATCTTGTTGTTGTTTCGCCCTTACAGGCATGAAGAAGTCGATGAAAATTTTTTTGAAATTATGTTATATTAAGTAGCACCATCAGTTACCTTTTTAAGACCTCAAACTTGTGGCTTCACAAGATCCATGCCTACGTGGTATAATGACCACTCCCAAGTGATAAACCAGAGATTACAAATTGATTTTGCTCCTCCTTTTCGAGTCAGTCAATATGAGTCTATGTGCGTTGATTGTTCGACAGATGCTTTCAGCGTATCCATTCGTTCAACTCCCTGACTGAAAATGTATTTTAATGTGTTCGATACCGACTAATCCTAGTGCACAGTAGTTTTAAGATTCTAAGTGGCACAATAATTTGAGTGGCAGAACAAGAAGTAGCTCCAGTGGCCCAGAGTTCCACGTATCAAGTGAGAAAGGAAGCTGTGAGTATAGTATATTATGCTTGTGCGTTATATTTGGGGTATAAGCTCAAAATTATTTTTGTATTTTTGTTGCAGGATCCTGTGGAGATGACGAAAATGGATTTAGGTGGATCTGGAGACTCGGAATTGGTTGAACTTCGAAAAAAAGTCGAGGTAAAATATTTTGGCTACCTAATATAAGTAGGGGCTTAAAACGGTGAGAAGCATTCAGATGGGTTGGCCATTCTGATTCTGTTAGGGATGTAATCAAGAGATTACTTTAGCGGTAAAATTAAGGAAGTTGGGGTTGTATTTGATGGTGCTTCCCTCTTAAACTATGGGGCATTATTCACCACCTCTACCTGTAAACCCTTATGTTCGTAAGACTCGACTGCAGCCAAAGTGTGGAAGAATTGGCTGATATGTAGTACGTCCCTGGCAAGAAAAATGCACTTCCAGCGTATAGTTCCTAAGAGAGTGCTGGGCTCTGGACCTGGGTTCAAATCGTGCTGATGACTAATTTTATCTCCTTCATATTAGTTCCAAGTGTTGCGGCATAGCAGCACTGTTGCGTGGACGCTGTAGCGCATCCATTCCATTTTTAACGTTCTTTCCCCTCCGTTGAGCCCTCTGTTGCTCTGTGACTGTAAATAAACAGGTATTAAGCACCTATGCTTCAGTTTCTTCATGCAGTTGCTGAGTTGCCAAGTTAGGCTTGCCTTCTCAGCTCGAGTAATAATAGGTTTATATTGCCAATAATTCATTTTGGGACGACCTATAGTCACCATCTGGGTTTGCTGAAATGTCAGACTGTTTCAGAGCCAAAGAGACCTTCAGATCGCTCTCGCGGCAGAAGTAGCAGAGAAGCATGATTCTATAATAGTACTGAAACAGCAGATCCACGAGTTGGAGGACAAATTACGACAGTCCGAAATTCAAGCGCATTTCAAAGATGATATTATTCGAGAGTTACGTAAAGAAGTTAAATTGGGAAGAGCTAAGGTATGATGTTAGAAAAAATAACTTAGGTCTCTGCATTTGAATATTATCACTAACAATAGAATAGAGCCAGTTCATTGGATGCCTACTCTAAGATAGTGCCTAGGATAAGGATCGGGCAAAAATACCTTGAATGGTAAACGAGGGTAAAATGTAGCCATGACAAAATTTCTGTACTGAGCACTTACAATTCCTGTTATTAACTTAAGGTTTTTCCTATAGCTCGGACGAAGAGAATTGAAAATCGCTCAAAGTGACGTAACAATTCATCTCACTCAGAAGTTGTATGGGGAGCAAGAAATACCTTCGACATGTTCTTGTAATAAGTTCTCCTGTGGGACAAAAAAGTCCAATAATCCGGTCCGGTAATTGTCGGTCCGAAGTTGAGCCCAAAAAATCAAATAGCAATAATTTCCAGTCTCCATCTTATATTTATGCATAAGTGCCTAAATAAAATAAGTAAATGAAAGAGAGTTAATTTGATTTTGGGTCTAAAATTTGGCGTCTAACTGATTTGTTTAGTCTGGTGGAGGGAATTTGTTCAGTTTTTGGAGGAAAAAATCACACTCTAGACTTGACATCCCATTCAACTCAATCACCACCATTGACTCACCATCTGCTTCAACAATTCGCTTAACCAACTTCACTAGTATTTCTGTTTAATACTCATGCCATCATGCGGATTATCTTGAGTTGTGTGAGTTGGTGTAGGTTTTTCAAGAAAATGTAGGTAAGGGGAATGAGCTACTCAGTCTTAGAGGTATTTTTTCTTAAACTCAGGTTGTCATAATCAGGGGTTTCTTTCCAAACTTCATATTCGGAGGACTTATTATATATAATAGCAAGTCAATTTTTTCTGTTATAATCAATTACCTAAGTGTGTGATGTAGGTTTGTGCAAATACAGGTCTGCAAAAAGCTAAAAGTTTTGGGTTGACGAGGCAGATAAAGAGATAAACCTACTCTGTCGTTTGATAACCATTTCTAACCAAGATGGTTCATATATTATGGTTTATAAATATCATCCACGGTATGGTGAGATGGCGGCTAATATGCTAGGAAAAGCGGTAATACGGCGTAGCTCCTGGTTTACATGAGCCGGCAGGTCTGGAGCGTTGGTGCCCAGAAAAACGGTGGAGAGAGCAGGTAGCGTTAAAATGGAACATCCTTCATACTCATATTAACAGGGACGCGTTGGGGCACGATGGATATAGATGAACTGAACAATGGTCAGATTGCATCTCGCAACCATGGTTGTCTATAATTCACCTCAGGCAAATATCTGAAAATCTGACCGAATGGTCCACAAATGTGGACCAGTTGGTCGTTGGCCGATCATGTTGTACAAGGATCCATCATTGCAGCGTGAATCCCAGACCCTCCAGCCATGGAAGAAACAGAAGGAAGTTCCACTCAATGTAAATATTCGTGCAGGAAAATATCCCTGCTTCTACAGCACTCTAACGGGGACATGTAGAACTAGGAATATAAATAGATGAAAAAAAGGATTAATTAATCGATCCCGTTTTATGCCTTTTGCGCAATCGATTTCTTGCGTTCAGACTCATTATTCTTGTGACACTGGTAGAATCCTAGTTGAAATCGTGTATATACGGCGGATCATGAAAGAAACACAGACTGGCACAGAACAAAAATATTGTTCAAAAAGCTTTTTAAACGTAAGGATCCTTGCACAATTCCTTGCTACCTTTGGTTGTGAGGAAATAAAAATCGTTGGAAGGCAGCACCATGTTTCGGGAGGAACAGCCCTAGTGGTTATTAGTTGTACGAAGAGTATCAGCTCGTCGGCGCTAGGGTCGGGTTCGTCGAGGCGAAACAAAAGGCGGCACGATTCTGGATATCAAGTGGAACTTCCTTCTGTTTCTTCCATCTTCCATGCTCCAGCTCTTGTGAACCAGGCTTTACACCACAATACGTCCCAACCCTATTTCATAATTTGGTTATTGATTGGTCTATACCTAATTGTACTGGCTATACATTATATTAATTACTCTATCACTTCTTGATGACCATGGGCATTAGGTACTGCCGCTAGCTCACTAGGTCCCTACAGATGCATGATATTAATCAATGCTTTTTCCTTACTCTTTTTCTACGACGAAGGAATCATTTTTAAAGCATGGAATATGTTTGTGCTGCTCACAGGAGCGGTGAGTAACTCACATATACTTATACGAATTAACCTTCCTAATAGGGACTGACATGAATACAGTATATATTATAGACTCCTTGCGATTGGGACTCATCACAATACAAAGGTAATTCGTGTTTGTGAGAATCATGATTGACTAGGACTTATCTCTCAACATGAATTAGGCCTGGAGTAAAGACCAACCAGTGTCAGGCACAAAAAGACAGAACAAATGCAGTCATGGAGAAGAGGCTAGGCGGTCGTCCTGGAGCAAAGGGAAAGAGGTAGAGGAAGGAGCGCAGATCACTCTCATTGGCTCTCCCCTCAGTCCTCTCCAACCCTTGGCGTTGGACGCAATTGTGATATGACCTTAACGCACCTACAAGTATGAAAAAGTGAACAACTGAAACACCATGGCCATGGAAGACATTGTTTCCATTTATTTTGGTTAAGGCTAAAATAGAGAATCTGTAAATTGAAAATACCTCATTATCTTGTGTAGGTTGGAACTAATAAATGAATGTGATCTCGGTTTTAGGAATCCTTGGCAGAAATGTTAGGACTAACAGAAGGGCCTCGAGTTCAAATGAAAGCTCGAATAGACCGCCTCACGTCCGATTTAGATGAAAAGAAAATGGAAATATCGAGGTTGAATACATTAATCGACAGTAGCTCATTGGCCAACCTCGAAAACCAAGTTAGAACGCTAAATTTGGATTTGGAGTCTCGACATAAGAAGATGTTGGACATGTGTGATAAAATGGATTACATCCGGAGCTACCTGAACAAGTTGCAGAGCGAAGAGCAACTAAGTATAAAGG
>JAEMON010000003.1:16180858-16194418 GCA_030264115.1 Lygus lineolaris | reverse complement strand
GGGGTAAGATACGGCATATCTACGATTTTTGTGGCTACTCACCATTTATTGTCACAATAGTCACAATATGTCATGACAACTAGGTGGGTTGTGAAATGTATACAGCGAATTTTGGAGTTTAAGCTCAAAATTTCAAGTAGAAAAAAGAAAAACGTAAGTAGAGGCTTGTGTCGTGGTGCAAACAAACAGACATTCGTAAAAATGCAGCTCGAGTGCAAGTAAAAGCGTCACTTACACTCGCAAACACAATACAAAAAATACAAATTTTTGTGGATAGGCAGGTGTGCGGGAGAGATAAGCAGTAGTTAGGTAGGTACATTACTTTCAACTACTAAACAAACATCAGTCTCATATTTAAAAATTGTCGTACAAGGTAAATAAGTGAAATCCTTGGTTACAGACTCAGAATTACCGTAGTTGTGGTTGCAATTACTCAATCACAACTTGTACCTAGTTGTAGATCTAGTTGCAACGACAATATCCAACTATTTATTTGTAGTTAGCTAAATACTACAAGTGCAACGACTTCTAGTTGTAGTAGATGGCGTTGCAGAAGTTCAACTAGTGCAACTGCAGAATACAGGAGATACATACCTAGTGTTTCAAGAAATGCATACATTTCGATGAAATTCCTTTATTGAAGCCATTGGTCGAGAAGGTTTATTTTACTCGAAACCGAACCTATGGGTGGTATTACGATATAATTGTATTTTAGGTAGATAACTACAACCACAGTAGTTTTAGATAGAGTAGTAGCTATAACTACAATAATTAGTAGTTATATTTTAGATAGAGTAGTAGCTATAACTACAATAATTAGTAGTTATAACTACAACTACAATTAGTAGTTATACCTAACTATTTCACCAACCAGGACTGGCAGGTTAAAGGTTGCTAGGTTTTGCTAGGTAAAGGTTGGTCTAGGTTGCTATATAAAGTACAGTAGGAGGGTAGTTGTAGTTGACGAAAAGTAAAAAGTAAAGTAGTTGTGGACTGCCAACTACCAAGCACTTTGGGTAGTTTTAATTGACAACTACTTAACTAATTGAGTACGTAATTGCACTGCCTTTTTGCCCGTCTCTAGAGTGTAGGGGTACCCCCACCCTAATTACTTTTAGAAGGTAGGCATTTGGATATATTTTATTTTCTTCATAAAAACTGCATCTGCGGATGAGGGGTAGCTGTGGTTGAAAGATTCGATATTAATGTTTGAAATATATTAATTTCTAATTGGTAGGTAGTTAATAATTCCTAATTAGTAGTTAAGTATATCTAATCAATAATCAATTAAGAAAATATTTTTTTTAACAGTAATAATATAGAATATTTCATTAACTGCTGCATCATCCGCAGATAAGTACAACAGTTTTTATTATTATGAAGAAAATAAAAATACAATCGCTCGAGCATTTTCCTTACTTTTACAGAAACTGCAACAAGAAAGGAACGACTTGAAGGAAGAATGTTCAGAAATGGAATTGAAACTTTCTAATGCAAATAAAGAAAACGAATTGCTGTCAAATGAGGTGAAGAATGATTAATTTTTCTGATTTTACTCAATTTGATTTTTACTTTCCTAGGCCCACCCGAATGGTGAAAAAAGAACTCATTGCTATCAGCCCTCCGTGTCCATTTTTTCGGGAAAAACTGCCTACTTAACCAAACTAAGTGACAAACGTCGTTTTTAGAACATTTTCAAAACTTTCCTCAAAACATCAACTCCAAGGATTTGTATTTATTATTTTCACGGGTAAAAACACTAGAAACAACTTACATGCCTCTCATCTCCAGGCAGATTTTCTGAGGGCTCAGATTAGCTATAGAAAGGTTAAATTACCATTTTTAGGGTTTTATCGGTGAGGAAAGCAGTTTGAAGCCTCGAAAATCGGACCTTTCCTAGTGTTCAGTAATTACAAAGTAAAAAAATTACGACATAACCACTATTATTTATTTATTTCAGCTGCTTGACTGGAAATCCAAAGTTCACCAGTTAGAAGAACGTTCCAACGTATTACTTGCAGAAAATAAATCATTGAAGGTAACGTATGTCGGCCAAAAACTGGAAACAGTCTGGTTAGAACTCACTTGCCTACTAATTATATAGCTCAATAAATACGTCGCGTCGTCAGAAACTAAAAGGGTAAAACACATATGCACTACAACAAATTTTTTATGGCATAGAAATGAAACCTTCCAAATGTGTGTGATTCCGATTACATAGGTAGATTACACCTATACCGATTACGTAGATTACACCTACACTTTACACATGTTTGAACGGCACGTTTATCATGAATCTCCTATGCAGGGCGGCCTTGAATGCTTTAATCGGCCCAATGCCTCGTCTTATTCGAAAATATTAAGATCGATATTGGAATCAAAGCTAAGATTAATTATAATAGAATATTAGGTATGCAATAGGTAATTACTATCACAATAACAGCGACAAAACAACAATAAAATTAGTATTTGTCATGGAACTTTTCTAGTTCTACCAATGATAGTGGAAGCTTTTTACTCGCGTTTTACGATCGGGCCCTTCCTGAACAAATTTGTTTGATGCGTCAGTCTGTGCGTTGTTGCGGATCCTTGTACTACGCTTAACTTCCACTATCCGATTTTGATTGAATTTCCAAATATTGTAGGGGTCAGGCCCTGGATAGTCCCCTTAGAAGATCATAGCAATCGGAACAACGGTAGTGCCTAGGCTACAATACGGCCAAAATTATGTTTTTGCTTCATTACTATCGAAAAAAAAGTACTCTGCCAAGTGAAAATGACACATAGGTTCTTTGCATCCATGAAAATTTGAATGAAATCGGATAAAAACTGTGGTTATTAGGGCTGTAACAACGAAATTTAGTGAATTCCGCGTTAGCGCATGCGCAGAGTCTGCCGCTGATTCAATCATGATGCAATTCATGTGGGACCCCAAGGGGCCTTACCCGCACAATCCCTGAACATTTGAACAGAATAGTTTGAAAACTCGGGAAGATAAATGGCTGTAACAAGGAAATGCGTGAAGACAGACCGATAGACAGACACGGAACAAAATTTGTTCAGGATGTTTTGAGAAACAAAAAAAAAAAAAATTGTAATTTCAATTATGGAGGACAAACATTTTTTCGATAGGTACCTTCGGTAGACTCAGACGGAAAATGTTGTCTTCCAGAACCTAACTTTCCACTTTGCTCTTCCTGTTTCAAAGATTTCTGAAGAATTTTGGTTCCGAATCTGTCTGTGGCCAATTCCTTGTCCCGGGCAAACCTATTACAATTTATAGTCCAATTCTATTGTATTTTGAGGGATTTTGCGAGTTCATCCATAGGTAATTAACAAACGTCCCATAGGTAATTGATTCATGTCTTATCCAATTTATTTTTTGTTTTGTTTTGCTTAATACGTTCCACTCTATTCATGATGCTCAGGAGCAGAAGAACTCAACGATGGTTGAATTGAACAAGAAATGGGAAATCCTAAACGCACGATTAGATGCGGCCCATGAGAAATGCAACCAGCTCACCAACGAGAGAGCGGCGATTATGAAACAGTGCCGGAAGTTCGCAGAAGAGGCTGTAAGTTATTATTAGCGAATTTTCGGAGAAAATGAAGCTATTGTAATAACTTCAAAATTTAAATTATGCAAATTTTTGAAAATGATCTACATGCTATTCCGTTTCAGACCATTCTAAAACGATCCTGAAGTTTAAGGGGCCAAGGAATTAATGTAATAATTAGTTTTTTCTCATTTTTCTCAGCCAATTTTTGACCTATTTTGATGCGTTTTGCGGCATTCTTCTTGTTATTCAATCCTCTAAGGCTATGTATAATTTTATTTTCGTAATTTCGAATTTTACACGTACCGCATCAAAATCCGTTGAAAATTGGCTGAAAAAAATTAGAAAAACTGTGCAACGCCAAAATGGTAGGGGAAGGGGGGAGTTTATCCGTTCTTTAAACTCATTGGTCCTGAGTAGTAATAAAGTTATAGTGAGAGTTCCTATAAACTCTTCGGTAGCAGAGATTTAGGCATTTTTGAGGAAATTTTGGGCTCACTCGCTTGGCCTCATTTTTCCATATACGTACATATCATTAAGTATTTTATGTTTGTGTCATTCCAGACGATATCTCAACCTAGGTTGGTAGGTACACTCTAAAAAATCAAAGAAAAATTCAAAATGTCAGTAATATTAAAGGATGAGTTTGTCAAATTTTGGAAATTGAGGGTCAAAAACCCGTTTTTTGCGTTTTTGTGTGTGTGAATTACCATCTTAAACTTAAGAACATTGTGTTATATTCGGAATCAGCCTGAAATTTCCTATGACAATCACTTTCTATGAACTCATGCTGCATGAGTGGTTTTTATTTTTAGCGTCTTGGTCTATGCTAATGTCCAAATTGTCTAATGTTTTGAACCGACTAACCACTAAGTACCTAGTATTAATGTTAAGAATGAAATCATTCACACAATACTTTCCGTTCTGCAGGCTCAATGGAAAGAAATCTATGAAAATCGAAATGTGGAGCTTTATGAATCTCAAAAAGCATACCAGAGGATTCAGGAAGAGGTAAACGATAGACCTCTCACGTTCTAATTCATATTCTACGATTTAGGTAGGTTACGCCAAAGTCTGATTTTCGTAGTAGCAGAGAAAACTCCATTGTGTGTTGGGATTCGGACCACTGTTCTGTTTTTGGGGAGAGCGAACCTATCGAAGAAATTTAAAACCAAATAATAAATTAATAATAGGTACCTACTTATTCGGTTTCAAAACCAAGGTCGGTTCATTCTGTATAGACATCTCTTATGATAGCAAACTTGAGAAGGCGTTATTGTCAGGAAAATTTAGTTGGTTCCTTGGTCTATTTCAATTAACAGAAAAACAAATTTCGTTGGGATTTTGAAGCTTGATGCACCAAAAATCAGAAGACCATCTCGAAATGAGACATTTACCAGAATTCCGATACAATATATAGGACGCATCCCTGTGGTTCCAAAAACTGATCGTGCTGAATTGGTTTGGTAAATCCTCATCCATCATTTTTCCAGGGATTGAATTTGAGGTATACTATATCAAAATACCAATACAATATTTTTCACATTGAAATAGTTTTTTCTGTTGAAATAAATACTTAAAATTCTACTTCTTACCTTAAAAAATCGAGCAAAAAAGATGTATATTTTTTAGATTTGATTATTTCGGTTATTTACTATCCCTGCTAACTTAATTCGTTATTATTCCTTCAAAACCGCAAATGATGTTCATGACGTTGGTCCTTCAATATGGTTCAGACGTTGATATTCGATAGGTACTACATGCCTCGACAAAATGTCAAATATTGAAATTTGATATTTTTCAGGATAACATTCATGATTTCGAGGGTTCGCATGAAAAATGATAGCTTGGAAAAAAAACCAGGTCGATCTCATATTAAATCCCTGATTTTTCTTACTGAGTCTCATGCTTACCGTTCTTATCACGTCAACCAAATTTCCTTAACTCTTTTAAGAATGAACTGATTCAACTGGAGAGGGAAGACACGATCAAGACCTTCAAGGATAAGATAGTCCACCTGGAGGCATCCTTGGTCAACAGAGACTCGAGACTTGAGATACTGCAACAAGAACTGAAGAATGTAAAGAAAATACTTCACAGAAACTTCTCTCTTGTTAAGCATTCGTTGAGGGATTTGTGCCACCACGAGTATGTGGTTTATCAATAATAATCAAAAGCCGATGGTATCGTTAGATTATGGCGCTGATTATCGCTATAATTCTTGGTTAATGCCAAAATGATACAGAGGTAGGACCTTGAATTCGTTAGATCGTTAGGTATGCTTATTTGGAAAATGTTGAGCTTCACAAAAAGAATGTAAGGTACTGTATTAACGAGACGCACTGATTTGAGATTTTATTAATAGAGATATTCAAAACGATGCATTCAGAAGTCAGATTGGGTGTGTGAGAGAAAAAAGTTGATTTCTCTCCTGTTCATTCAGCGCACAGCATTAAAGGGACCAATAAGCGTTAGGGAAAAAGTAAGATCTGCTGGGGTGAGAGATAAAGGTAACTTATTCTCTGTTCATTGCAGTGTGCTGTCATTTGATGCACACAATACAACCTTTCGGGGCCATTAGAAGTGATTGGTACGAAGATCAGCTCTCCTGTTCATATTAGAGTACTGAAATTCGGTACTAAGGTTTCACAGCTACCTGGTAGTTCCTAGTTCATTTAAACAACCTTGTAGGTACTTACAGTGATATAGCTGCCTAAGATAAATCCATTTCTTTACTTACAACAACTGATCACTTCCAACTAAGGATATGCTAACTGTTCTACTTATAATTCTTCAAGGGAACACTAAAGAAATGTAGACCAGAACCAATTTCAGAGAGTAATAAACAAATTACTGAATATGAAGAGAAAATCAGAGGCCTCCACGAATACAACGACGAGCTTACTCAAGAGGTAACTTACATTATCTAAATCTTCCCATGAGTTTAGTAATCAGAAATGATAACAAAAAACCTCTGAAAGAATCTCAAAAATAGGTACGACAGATAAAATAATGTTAGATTTTAAGATACAAAAAACGATTTGTCATAAGCATAGATAAGCATGTAAATGAGCAGAATAATTGGCGGAAATACAGTTCTGTATATGCAGAAAAAAGTCTACCAAATGGACGCGGCACAGAGCTTCCCCGAATCCTTAGTATAGATCATTGAGATATGTATTATTTTTGCAAATCTCTTCGAAATCAGATGAAAATAGTTGTTGGGTTTTTATTTGGAAGTGGGGAAACTCTTTATGAGCGAAGTAGAAAATAGTTCTCAAAAACAGTGTTGGACTCTCCCTTCAGGGAATACCAACTAAAACCTCCTGCTTCTTTATTTAGGGCTCCCCTGGAACCACTTCTTCAGTATTACTTCAAGGTTGATGAAAATAACTGTGGTAGTTATGCGTGTTACAAGGACGTCGCCTTTGCAGATGCGGAAAGGGTATCTATTATACATCCGATCAGAATGAACTTCATAGATCATCTAGGGTTCAACCCACAACTATTCACCAACTTTAAGGAAAATCGGTTGGTTAGACCGTGAGGATTCGCCTGGAGAATTTACACTTGGCTACTCTTGATCCAATTACAATGAAATTGCGGGGGCTTGAGGGACCAACTTGGGTGTAACCTGCAAAATCCCTGAAAATTTCATCGAAGATGGGCGGAAATTGCGGCAGTTATGCGTGCAGCAAGGATTTCCCGTTTGCTCATAAGCAGAGGCTGCTATTCAGGAGGGACCATGGGGGCCTAACCCGCGAAATCCCTGAAAATTCCTTCGAAATCGGATGAAAATATTGTGGACTTGTATGCTTGCGGCACGGATTCGCGGACAAAACGATATGAAACGTGAAAACTGCGAGTGGAAATTTTGATTTTGGAGGGAAACTTAGATTACGTATACCTAAAACATACCCTAGTCAACACCAATCTAGAAACCAACAAACTGGATCTCCATAATAAGGTTATAAAAACGTTGGTCTAGTTGGGTGGGCAGTATAGCTTCCTAACTTATTGGACCATGGGCTCAACATGTATTTTCACTCCTGTACGTAAAAATGGAACTGGAACTTCCTAATTTCTCTCCTGTTCATCCATATAGACGTTAAATTTTGATGCACAGAGAGCTGAGGGCTCAATTGTCTACTCAGCTGATCTGGGAGCTCAATTTTTGACTCAGCTGATCTATAAACTCTATTTTTGACTCGATTTGTTATGGATTTTGTTAGAGGAAGAGCTCTGACCAAGATTCAAGTATTGTCCGACCCGTCACGATCCGATGTTACCGAACAGCCCGGTTAAAGAAATTCATGTTAGCGCAGAGGCAGCTATTGTTCCGACAGGGCTGAAACTTATAGGGAACCATCTGGGTTTCACACCTCACAATCCCTGTACATTAAATAAAAATCGAACCATAACATCCGGGTTTTGCCTGGGACTAGGAATTAACCATAGACACACACACACACACACACAACCAAATTCCCTAAAACATAGAAAGACACGGAGGACTTTTTTTTAAAGCAGTATAGTGAGAAAATTTGGAGAAAAAACTTGTACAGATGCCTGGGACAACAAATGCAAAACATACCGGTAGCGAGGAAGCAAACGTGCTGCCTCTACTTTTTGAGTTACTAAGTAAAGGCACTAAGATAGGCAAGCCATGGTATGACTAAATGGGTAGACCTAGGTTTACCTAATGAAACAAATTGCTTTTCCATTTTACAAACTATTCAGTGTTTAATCCTTGCTTTAATTCCAGATAGTCAAATTAAAAGATCAATTGAAAATATTTATGTGCTGCGGGGGTGATGAAGTAATATCTCCCTCGGATGAACCCGTAGACATACCCCCAAAAGTTCAACCCGTAATTCGGGTGTACCAAGCGAAAATCAATGAACTTTTGGAAGAAAGGAAGTAAGTTTCTCTGGCAAAGAACCATAGCTTTTAGATAAAATTAACTTTTATTAAATCCGAGAAACAGAGGGAGCGCACAGCGAGGGGTTCTTTTCTTCAACCCAAAATATGAAAATTTTGGAACGGTGCTCCTCTAATAGGTAGGTACCCGGCCAACGTATGGCCATCCCCTCAGTGGTTTCCGCTCTAATACGTTCGACCACCCTCTAAAAGTCGTACATTAGCAATAAGAAACTAAAGAATTGAAGATGTGAAAAATTGGGTTCATTTTTTCGAATTTATCTCCAGCAAAAGGCATCAAAATGTAATTGAAATGGTGCGGGGTGGGGTCCTCTCATTTTTTTCAGTATCCTTATTTTGGCATCTAGTCACGAGCGTTAAATCCCTTGTGTACGACCGTTTCTATCAAGGTTGACAAACTCGTCGCTCCCACTGCAACACCGGCTAACTGACATTTTGGCGGTTTTGGGGTTATGACTGATCTAGAATCAATTTTTCGCGAGCTCGGATTTGCTCTCAGAGCAACACTCAACTTGTAATCACAGAAAATGTAGCACTGGATATAATAAATGAAACTTTGAAACTTAAGCAGTTAAGCAGTTAGCCAATGTTTTTTCTCATTTCTCATTATGAAGGCAGACATCGGGATCATGAGAGTAACAACACTGGCTATCTACATGAGAGTGTGCAACAACAGCAGCTATCTTACCATTTTTCCATTATAATTCAATGGAAAACATTGAAAATGATTACTAAAGTGAATAATATGTAACCATTTTCGAGCCAGGTACAAGGTGAAGTGGACCTATAATAAATCTAGGTGAAGAATAAATCATTGAAACCAGTTTTTTGCCTCACTTGAAAAGTTGGTGAAAATTAGTTAGCCGGTGTTGCAGTGGGACCGACGAAATGATTCTAATGGTTCGATTGATCTTGGAAGCGATTGAAGCGGCCCTAGCTGTTAAAATTCCGATAAGCGGCCCTCTCGTCACTTGTCACTACGAATTTTGCACTCTCGTTAGACGCAGATTGTATCAATCACAAACGGTTTGATTGACTCTTCCCATCAGTACCATCACGGTGTTTTGGTCCACTGGGAATGGTGGCAGCTCCTCATATTTCGGGCTGAAGAGGCGCCAGAAAAACATCAGCCAACTTGGGTTTAGCTTCCTCACTTTTGTAACCGACGACGTATATAATCAGTTAGTGAAAATTCCACCAAAATTGGTAGAATAGTTCTGGAGCTATTCATAGGTGTCCGTCTAGGACCTAACCCGCACATACCCTAGAAATTGCACCGCGAAATCGGTGGAGTAGTTCCTGAGTTATGCATATGACAAGAAATTTCAAGTTTGCATAAATGCAATAGCACTATTACTGATCCCAGCAAAACGAAATTCATAGGAAATCGTCTTGGGTTCAGACCCCAACTACCCTCCAAATTTGAGCGGAATCGGTCAATTGGGAACTGAGTTTAAGGAAATTAGTTTAAGGAAATAAATAACTAGTTTAAGGAAATTCACGGTTTTGCATGCGTACGCGCTGCTACTTTGTCCGACGGCGACGAAAATTAATGAGGGACCGTCTACGGACTGACCGTCATAATTTAAACCTGAAAATGTCACCAGACATTCCGTAGTGTTGCCTGTGATAAGGAATTGACCACAGACTGACAGACACTGAGGCAAAACGGTTCAGAACGCGTTGAAACGAAATTTGTTGGAAAACCTCGACTCCCTCGCAGTCCTATCCGCTCCCCTTGTAAGTCAATAAGAAGGAAACAGACATACAATTAATTTAGAAGATCGAGTTTACAGATGTACAAAAGCAATTCCCCCACCAGTATTTCGTTATACATTATACCTGTTTCGTATCTATCAAACTTCATGATCGTTACATCCACGATTGAGAGTGTAATTTTATGTCAATGAAGAAATCATATCCTGATGTTGACGAAAATGCGAGATTTGACCAACAAATTTTCGAAGAAAAAGTTGGCTAAGGGGGACGCCGATGACGATAACAGGTCGAGCCAATCTGCTACGAGTACTTGCAATGGATATTCTGGGGCCTCCCTATCTACTATTACCGTGAGTAACAGCCTACTTTCTGCCCTTGAAATTTGAAATATACGTGACTTCTTCCGGGTCTTCGTCGACCCAGTCGAGTCTTCCTGGTCTTCGACTAGCCTACTGAAATCCTTCCAAAGCGATTAAGTATATATACCTACCTCTTCCGCTTACTATTGGGCAAGGGGGTTTCGGATTAGGTACTTCAGTTCCACAAAAATTAGTTACTATCGAGTTTTTCCTGTTAAATGAGATCAGAATTGTTGAGGCCTTTGATTATTATATTAATAATAATATGTGGTTTTATTCGCATGGCAATAACAGACTGAGGCACACAGAATAAAAAATTGTGATTTTGATTGATAAAAAATTGGTTATTCGAGATAGGTAGGTAAATGGGTAATTTTTCTGGCATACCAGTACATCTATCACATTTTGAACTAAACTATATTTATGTGAACAATGATGGCAAATCCGTCATCAACATTCGGGAAATTCAATAAAAATAGGTATATAAAATATATAACCTAGCTCACCAAAATATGGGTCGGAGGTGTTATGCTGGGATGTCCAAAAATTGTGTAAAATTCTCAAAATCAAGTTGTCATCAATCAAAATGATTGACCAACTTCTTTCTTTTTAGAACAAAACCTTAATTTTTTTGTGCTTCAAGATCGGACTTTTCTAGAATCTTTCCTGTTTTCACCGATTCAACAGTGAAGTTTTAATTTCAGAGCGCTGAAGAAGATAAATTTCTGGTATATGGAGCGGAATTCAAAAAGCTCTTCAGGCAATGGCATCCCTCCGCATGTACATCCTTGGTGTAAATAAATTAAATTCGAAGTAATATGAATAAGATGTATAGTCTATTTAGTTTATGTTGGTACTAAAAATTACGCGTGGAGCTTGAGATGGACGAAAAGAAGAATAGTTATTGAAATGATTGGGCTTATGGCGGACGTCCGATGGCGATGTACCAAGTTACCTTTGTTCAGTTATTGTTGTTACATTTATTATTTTCAATAACTACCTAATGAACTTTTAGAATTGTGCAAGAAATATCTTATAATCCTCTTCAAAATTTGATGTTTTACGTTTCAAGGTAGGAAGGTAGAATCCGTATATAAAATTTAAAAAAATCCGTCCGTACATCGCCGTCGCCGTCTCTCGTACGCGGTACCTACTTTGGCCCCTTTTAATGTTTGATAAAACGATTGAAATTTGGGGTCTAGTTGTGCGTCGAAGATTGGCGTTACTGTCACTTCCGAGTGAAAAATAGGGAATGAAATAATCTAGATGACAATCATTGTGTAATAATTCGCAGCGTTTTATAATGTGGGATATTTATAATGGTGAGCATAGTATGTACCGTATTAGGGGTCCGTTTTTTGAAACTTGAAATTCACTTTTCTCAAAAACTCTCATATGCTCCTCATTTACGAAAAGCATTATGCTTGGGCCTCATGACCTAGTGGAAGATTAGTCAGGTAGGTAATAGGTAGGTATAGGTTTTCCAAGTCAAATGCAGAATTTTATATTTAAAATTCGTATTTTGTTTAAATATTTCACAGCAAAAATGTTGAAAAATTTGTAAATTTGTTTGAAAAATTCTGAATTGGGTCGGGAAAACCCTGAATGTAGTTTGGAAAATTCTAAATTTGACTTGGAACACCTACTATGTAAGCCTGTTCGAAAAATAGTGAATTTCAAGGTCACGACTATGTTCCAAATATTATACCACCATTTATATGCCATAATATCCACACCATCCTACCAAGTGATCCTTCTCAACCTGAGGCGAGGCTCCCATCGCGAAACTATCCGCCTCGTGGTGGTTCAATCTCATGTAGACGGTACGTACCGTACATTACCTTTGTACTGCCTAAAATTCTTCAATAAAATACCGTATTATGTGCGAGATGAGTTCGTAACCTACCATCAGGGAACCGGGGTTAATGAAAATCTTTGTCAATTTCCACGAAAATAATGAGTTACGAAGTTAAATCGATTTCGATGGTTAGGCCATCATCAGTAACAAATAAGAATATATAATTAAATTAGATTAGACTTTGTAACTCATGATTTTCTTGAAAATTGACAACGTTTTTCATTAACTCCGTTCTCATCTCATTGAAATACGTTTCCACAACTTCGTCGCGAGTGATTTAGTTCAGTTTTAGATCGTATCAGGGAACCCCTAATATAAGGTGCCCCGTTTTCGCCCGCGTCCGCACTCGGGACTCTTATTTTTCCCGTGTAACCAATATTTGATGCACTTTTATGAATAGAATAGATCTTAATAATTGAAATAGGCTATTTGACATTAACCTTTAATTCTTTACTTTTGACTTTTACAAAATATGAAAGATTGTAATAATTTTGACAAGATTTGCTTCTTAACTTCCGTGGTCTAATAAAGCGTGATAGCATCGGTCGTTCTCGGCGTTGTGAATAGTTTTTAGATTTCATCAAACTAAAGCCTGATATTTTGAAAAAAATTCATTCATCACAAAAGTATGAAAAACAAACAACAGTTTTTACGCCAATATCTTATTTTAGGTCAAGTCTATGTCTAATTGTTCAGATAATATTAAGTTCAGGTATTTTATATATATATATATTAGTAACTAGAACTTTTAGATTTTTAGCAAAGAAGTTTTAAGCTGCCTAACAGCTGTTTAACGCCTATTAAGATTTTTATTTTTTATTTCGCTGTTAAAAAGGGTGGGTTATGTTATTTTACCTTCTGTGATTCTATGCAGTCCTTTGTAATAGGGGTAGGAAGCTATATGAAAGAACTATGTCATATAGTCAAACAGCTTACACCAATGAAATAATATTTTATTCAGTAACTTAATATTATGTGAACAATTAGACATAGACTTGACCTAAAATAAGATATTGGCGTAAAAACTGTTGTTTTATTTGGGTTTTGTGGGTTATTTATTTACTATGATTTACTTATTTATTTGCAAAACCCAAATAAATCACTGCTAATTGGAACTTAGGGCAGT
>JAEMON010000003.1:16156182-16177390 GCA_030264115.1 Lygus lineolaris | reverse complement strand
TTCCAAAGGTTCATTATTGAAAATAATAAACCAAAATATAGTATTTAAAATCAACTAGCTAGGCACCTTCTGTCATCCTTTAAAATTCCATTCAGTAGCGATATTTTTTCCTGAAAAGTCCTCAACACTATTCTCCAAATCCGACCATTGGTTTATAAAATATAAATATGTTGAGGATTTTACGTTTGCGCTTCTTCTAATCCGAGGGCCATGAAATTCGCAAAGGACTTTGAGGGCCTGATTTGCACCAAACCTAAAAAAGTTATTGGAATTGGATGGAAATAATGGAAGTTATACGTTACACAAGGATGTCACGTTGGCGAATGCTGAGGGACACTACTGTTGATCCGATTACGAGGAAATCCATTGGGACATAACCCGCATATCGATCAAAATCGGTGTTGAGAATTCTAGAAGACGCGTGGAAAGGACATGTATAAGTAAACTGACAGATGCTGAACCAGTGCAGGAAGGTTGAAAACTCATAGTGGAAAAGTAGACTTTGGAGGGAAGAAATCGTCACCTTCCGAAAGTTCCCGCTACATTTGTAAACTCGGAAGCATAATCAATAATTAGTCTTTGCCAAAGTTGTTGAAGTTTCACAGTTGAATGAATAACTATGTTAAATTATGTATGTTCAAACCCAAAGGAGGATGTTGCTTATTGCCGAGTCGAAACGTCTGAGTGTGAAGAGCTGCAGACAGTCTGGTGCATTCTTCGTCCTTCAAATGGTTCGATATGTACTGAAGTTCTCCCACGCTGATGTCAATAGTAGCGGAACTACTCGAGATCCAAAAGCAAATAATCAGGTCAATAATTATTCTGAGGCCACAGCTAACATTCCAATGCCTGAAATCCATGACGTTCAACCAAACTGGGTGGCGTCTCATTCCATGGTAAAACGCATCCAGGAAACGCTATCGATATTGGAACAACAATTTTACATAATAGAGAGGAGCTGAGATGCGGAAATTGGTCAAATAAGTCAAAATGGTCGGAAGCACACATACAGAAGAATCAAGGGCTTCGTAAGGAGGTTGTTCTGAATCCTGCGATAATAAATTCACGCTAATTTGCTAACATTTACCTAGTGTTGGTTGTATGCGAAAACCATTAGCAAATACTTGATAACTAAGCTTTTATGTTGCATCGCGTTACCATGCACGAAGGAGGGGCAAAGAGGAATTGATGCTATAATTGAAGGGTTCAAGAGGAATATTGATAAAAACGGGACCAGAAATGATGTGATAACTGCCAACGGCTATGATGGCGTACTTTCGTTGACACTTTTGGGGTCGTTCTCGGGTAAGTTAAGCATCGCAAAAGCATGTTGCATGCTAAAGTCTGTTTTCCCAAGTTTATCTTGTTGCTGGATGTTAGTGCTTTTGAAAAAAATAGGTTGTCTTTACGAATTTCATATTTAAATCTGGGTGACCTGAGTGAAATAACGATCGAGGAGTTCATGGAATTTTCTTTAAACTGTAGGTACCTATTTAAAACAAGAAAAGAAATAACGCTTGGGAGATGAGATGCATCGGCTGATTTTGAGACGCAGAAATGGACTATGTTGGTAGTGATTTCGTGCACCCATGAGGAGTAAAAAAATCCGGTTTTGAAGCAAACAGGTCGAATTAAATGCTACAAGTTCCCACGATAAGTCGCTTACTAGATAGGTACAGCACAACTAGGTTTCCTGGGGACTTATCTTGGAAAAATACTTTGGAAAAAAAAATTGCATGCAGCGAGCGTTGATGAGCGAATTTATAAACAATAATTTTTCCCGATTTGATGGGTGATTCTTCTAGGAAATTTTGCGCTGATTCCGAATATACCATGTTAAGTTCTTAGGTTTAAGATGGTAATCTACACCATTAACCTCAAAAACACGTTTTTTTAAAACGCTTAATGTTCCAAATTTGATCACTTGGAGTACCTACTCCACAAATTCTAGCCAATGAACTCCATCCATTTTTGCTGTTGATGACATTTCGATTTTCTTCTTTCTTAGATCGATCCTAGGGTCAGATACTGTCTGGAGTGACACATACACCCACTCGCGTACATGCGCTTTTATGTATATTATACACAAATTGGTATGTACACAAAAAAGTGTTAAACTTTGTGGGAATAATTTAGAATGGTCTGATATGGATTTCCATGGAGAAAATTTTCAAAGATTAGCATAATTTTAATTTTAAAGCCATTCTTCGAAAATTCCCTAAGATCTTCCTATTCCTCCTAGCCACAACATGGATTGCGAGCATAGTGAGTAAAAATATTGGGGAGCAAAAAATTTGAGGCCGCGCTTGCGAAGGATCATTTAATGTTAACAAAACATTTTCATAAAGAGAAATTCAGACCGTAAGGCTTACAAAAATATTACAACACAAACGGCACAGATCATTATTAAAATAGAAAAAGGTTGACAAAGTGGAAAATTTCATTTTACCAAAGGTAGGTAAATAATTGAACACAATTTGTCTAAAGGTGCTAAATTTTCTCGAAGGTTTCCCGCTATTGCAAATTCATTAAAATGCTTCGTTTAATACAATGATCCACATTAATAACCCACAATTGGGGGGACCTTATGTAGGTATATCAAGTATCTCTTAACTCTACGTGTTTATTTTTGTAACCATGTTTTAATTTCATTCAAAAAACTGACTAGTACTTTGACACAAAATGTAAGATACAGACAAAATGTATGCTTTGTAACATACATTAAATGCAATAAGTAGGCCTAACCTAATATTGATTACTATTATTCTGCCGTGATCGAAACTGGAAGAAAATGCTCAAATGAAATAAACAGCCACCAAAAAATGAAAAGAAAGAAAAATGTACATTATTGTAAGCTTCGAAATGTCGCCAAATTTTTTCTGGAATTTTCTTGACAATATTTACACACGAAACACAAGGATTTGAACGTAGTTGAAGCAATTTTTTGTGGGTCTTTCGTTGGGTCAATCGGTGGAATTTTTTGGGGAAACAAGTTGGTTTGAAGAAGTTTTGTTAGGAATTTCAATGTAATAGTAAGTATTGTATGGAATTACAGAAATTGTGATTTCGCATTGATTGACATCACGAACTATCGGCCTACCTCAACGTTTCGATTTTTGTAGATCTGATCTGATATTGGATAGTGAAAAAAGTCCCGTCAAGCGTTGCGGGATTTTGGTTACAAATTTGTTACCTACCGTTAGAAACATACGTTAAGTTATGTACAGCCTTATAAATAATATAATACAAATTCTTACAATTTACAAGGAATGTTTTTCATACCAGGAAAATAACGGTATTCACAGGAAACTTTCAAACGAAACGAACATAATAGCAATAGGTACAAATATTGAACAAGAACGTAAGTTCAAAATGCCCTACCTAATCCATTATATTTATCATGCAATTTATTAATAAAATTAATTTTCAAAAATCCGTCAGTAGGTACTTGAAAAAATCACTGTACAATTTATTTATATTAAATATCAATAGTTTTACACTATACAGAATCACCTTGTAGGTGCGATGTAATAGAAAAACATTGTGTTATAGGGATTTGACAATTCGTCCTCATATGAGAATCTACAAAATTGATAGGGGATGTTTATAGTACGAATGTTAGAAGTGTCGGAGGAATAGAATTTTCTTCAATTAAATCCGCGACGTGTTTATTTACAGGTGGGAAGCCCCAGGCTCTTCCGATAATAAATTCTTAAAAATAATCTTCGACAGTCGTATAAAAATAAGAATGAATTATGCCAAAGTACCAAGTGTTTATAATATCTTCTACGTTATAGTAACAATAGTAATAGAAATTTACAAGAGATTTATAATTTTTTCACGTTTATTTACAAGATGTAATAATTAGTCTTTGTTCTGTCGTACGTGGGACGAGGAATCGAATTGCGCGCTGAAGTTGAAATTAATGGCAGGTATATAATTCTGAACGTTGTTGATTATAATTTTTTTTCCAGAAATAAGGCAACGATAGAATTTTTGGATTCCTTCATCAGCTAGTACAACTCCCCAGTACCTACTTCAGGAGGGAGCCTGACCAAGAAGGCATACACGGATGATTCCATATTCTTATCAGGTATACTGAGATGTCAAACTACTGGCATTTTGGTTCAATCGGGTATTGCTACATTCGGATCTATTGATAATCCTAATTCGTTGGTATACTATAGAGAAACGCATGATAGAGGTAGTACGTATGTAGGTACAAGATTACCTATCTCATCGTCAACACAGATGTCTCAAATAATATTAATGTGATTTTAGAACTCAGTTACGATGAAGACAGTAGAAAGGGGGAAATATGTGGCCCACCCGGGTCTTGAACCTTTCCAACCGGCTAACAAATTGAGCTACATCGCCACTTGTTAAGAGTCAGTTATGGTCTAATATAGGTAGGTACATAATTTAATTTCTACGTACATATTTCGGCTCTTTACTATCCTTCCTTGACCCCAAGGGTAAATAAGAGCGTTGGACTAAAAACACAAAAATTTAAGAACTCGTCATCGTCAAGGGTAAGTATGAATTTATAAATTCATCTGTAACTCATACTCCATTCACGATGTAAAATTTCGGACTTCGAGACTCGATTTCTCCATAAGAAACGAAACTTATGCTACTCTTAAATGCTTGAAAACAATTGGATTTGAACGATTGAATGATTTTCATGATATGCACTTGACTATGTGGATATTGCCTATGGTGCAGAGGTGCTTGAATCAGGGGATAATTGGCAAGCAATAAGACGATGACTTCCTCTGCTAAATTCGATGTATTTAACAATACATATGATTGGAGACCGGTTTCGACTATATCGTCATCCTCAGTCCAGTATAAGTGAGTGGAGTAAAGCACGAAGTGGAGACTTCAAGATCACAAACTATACTATATTATACTGTATAGTTTGTGATCTTGAAGTCTCCACTTCGAGCTTTACTCCACTCACTTATACTGGACTGAGGATGACGATATAGTCGAAACCGGTCTCCAATCATATGTATTGTTAAATACATCGAATTTAGCAGGGGAAGTCATCGTCTTATTGCTTGCCAATTATCCCCTGATATGCACTTGAGTTAATCTGTATACATAACACATTATACCTTTGCTTCGAAAATACTTCGGATAATTTATTCTTAGGTACTCTCGAATATATAATTCCTGAAAAAACTCTCGTAACTACTCTGGTTGGAAATTCTTCATGGTACTGAAGTATTAGAACGGCAGTCTCTCAGTGTGTATATCTGTGTGACTGCTGTTATGACTTTCTCTCTGATTATGGAGGCATCCTTGAGTCGATTGTAGTTTGAAAAATAACTGAGTGCATTTTTACTGTACCAAATGTTAACGTTTGGAAGATGTACTGAGATAACAGCTTCATAAGATACCTTAATGTTTTTCAGGAGTCTTTCTCTAGGTACCATAATTTTTTTGCCTTCCAAATTTTGTATTTTCCACAGCAAAACCACCCCCACAGCTAATTTCCTCAAACCAACCAATCCAAGGATGCCTCGTCCAGCAATGAGTATATGGAAAACACAGTTACTGCGAGTGGAACCATCAATGCTAGAAATAGCTGCTCTTACGAGCTGACCTTCATGTACTGACTGAGAGCTTTCACAATCATTATCATATTTTATTATGATATATTGTGATGTTGTGCTCTCAGTACTTTAATCTTTTCTTCAATTCATGAATGAAGCATTCTTCAGGAGTATTCCGGATTAATTTTCTTCGTCCTCAACCCTTTGAGATTATTTGTATGTACCTACCTATGGCGACCAGTAGAACTATGAATTTGATGACGATTGAACTCAGATCTCCTACAGATAATCAAAACTACTAGGTACTGAAATCGGGACATAAGTTATGAATGGGGTACTTAAGGCTGACGACCCCCTGTCGTCTCTATCCGAAAAGCGTTGGTTAGAACATCGCTTGGAAAGGTTGTTATTTCACCTTTCAACTATTTCTCATCAGTTCTCAAATTATTTCTTCTAGCCATATTTTTCCCGCACTAGCAAAAGGTATTGGATATCTATTTCAGAGTTGGCTGGAGCATTCAATTCCTTCCCAGCTAGTCGATTCACCCGTATGACGGCCTTCTCATAACCGGCCTTGTTTATTCAGCATGTTGTACGTTATGAAGTGCTTATGAAAATGTGAGTAGAAATAAGATTTGGAAAAGTGTTCAGGGAGTGGAGTTGTGGGGGCGGGCGTAGTGGTGGTTGCGCCTGGGCGCTGACCGAAAGGTGTTGCAGTTAGAGAGGTATAACTGGTCACCGGAGATGTAAGAGAAGCCGGTCGCAGGGGCGGTACCGGACCCGTGGCTCCGCAGCGTTCTCCTTCCCGACTCCTTGTCAGCCACGTAGAAGACGTTGGGCGGAGGCGGAGGCGGGGGAGTCGTCCTGTTCCCGGAGCCGAACAGCTCTAGCTACAGTTCCGTCACTGGAATCGTTCTCAGAGTCTGCTGAGGAAGGATGTAATTCGGCACTTCATCGTCCGTGAAGGTCTTCTGGTACTCCTGTTCCTTCCTCGCCATGGCTCTCTTATTCCACTTGTAGTCTTTGAAGGCGTCCCGGAAACGGCGTCTGTACCTGTAGATCAGTACAATCAGAAGTCCAAAAGCCACGACGGCACCGCTAATTCCAGCAATAACAGCCGTCGTCCAAGGACCGTTAGAAGCACACCCAAGCTCTTCAGGAGTCAAATTCTTCAATGATTTGTCTTTCAGTGCTGCCGGCTGAGCGCACAACACTTGACTACCATTTCGTCTAATAAGTGCTTCTTTCAACCAATCCAACTTACAGCTGCACTCCAAAGGATTCTCAGACACATCCAATTTCCTCAACTCGGGCCACGCAACAAGGGATTCTGGAAAAGTTGTGAACGCATTGTCACGTAAAATCAAGTGTCTGAGATTCGGCAATTTTGCAAAAGTGCCATCCTCCAAATAGGACAATTTCTTATTGCTACTCAATATGAGAGTTTCTATATTGAGGTTTTCCGACAAAGCTCCTTTCTCTACTTTTTCCAACGAAGATGCACCTGTAATGTCCAATTTCCTAAGGTTTATCAATCCCTTGAATACATCGACTGGGAGTACTGAGAAGTCGTTTTGTCCAATAGCGAGTTCTTCCAATCGACTAAGGATTGAGATCTGTTTAGTGGGCACTTTGGAGAGACGGTTATCAGTCAATACTAGGTTTCTTAGTGCAACTAGCCCTCGGAATGCGTTATCGCTGATATTTAGGAGACCCGCTCCGCTAAGGTTGAGGATTGAAAGTCGGTTCAGTCCTTTGAACGCGTCATCTGCTAGTACGGTGAAAGCGTTCAAACCGACGTGGAGTTCAGCCAAACTGGCCAGTAAAGGGAAACATGGAGTTGGGACTACTCTCAGCTGGTTATCGTCCAAATACAGCACTCTCAAGCCGATCAAACCAGAAAACGCCGTCGAATCAATCCTGTTGATTCGGTTTTGGCCAAGATCAAGCTCTTCTAAGAGAGGAAGAGAGCTGAACAGTTTGTCAGGAAGATCTTCAAGGAAGTTACCCCTGAGGCTTAATACTGTTAGCTTCCTAAGACCGTCAAACGTTTTGTTCGTTATAGCTGATATTTTGTTGTGGTTTAGGTGCAGTTCTACGAGTTTCTTCTGCGACTCGAAGCTCCTCATAGGTATCGACACGAGGTGGTTATATGAGAGATCGACATACTGCAGTTCCCCGTAGAAGGTGAAAGCTGCGTCTACGGTCTTCACCTTGTTGTATTTGAGGGCTAACCGTTGAATTGACGGATTCAGCGTAATGGGGATGACGTCAAGATTGCCCTCGACGCACGATACGACGAGGAGGTCGTCGTCACAACTGCAGCTGGTGGGACAGAAAGCGTTCGTCGTGCCATAGACCCAAACTAACGTCACCAGGCACCATATGCAGTTCCGCCTCTCCATAACCTGCAACAAACAATGAGTATAGCATTAGTCATCAGTGAACAACAATAGGTAAGTAGTTATTTAAAAATGCACAGCTGAAGGTGAACAAATGTGGCAGCCAGCTCTACCAGTAGACCCTGTAACTCAACTGGTAGAGGGCTGGGCATGTAATCCAAAGTGGTCAGATCGAGAGCCATCAGGGTCCCATTTTTTTAAATCTTCAGCGGACAGTCATAGTTTTGCCGGGTTTGGGCAGAGCCTACACAAACTATCAATGTAGTTTAAGAAGTCTCTGATTTGGGATGGCGGCTGTGGTCGTGCTTCTAAAAGCCTATTCGTTCTAACACTGGGCGATTGATCGGAACAAAAATAATTCTGGATCCTGCTGAGAGGACAGCCGATCACGTCCGCGTCGTTGGGAATTTCAACCGGATGTTGAAGCCTCAATCTGATGTGATTGCTTACTTTTGTATTTGAAACAACATGGACGTAATGTTTGCTTCGACTGACTCAAGCAGAATACATGATGGAGCAGTCACTCGGCAGTACGAGTAAAACTGACAATATCATTGTTGTTCTTTTCGTGGCTCGTATTTTCACAGCTGTTTTTCAGATTCTGCAAGAAAAAATGGAAACCTCTACAACAGAAGAGGGAGAGACGATCTTTGCGTCTCAAGAAAGTTAAAAAGGGAAGCTTAAATAGCCGAGGGGGACAAGAATAAAAGAGGGGACCTGGTGGAAGGGCTAAAATATTAAAATATACACCCCCGAGCCTGAAAGGAAGGGATGCATTGTTGACACTGCATTCCTTTATTGAAGGGGAGGGCTGAAGGATCTGAAAGTGGCGGTGCATTACCTTCTTTACCTAGCTTGAAAAAACACGCCTACTTTGGCCCCAGCAAAAGCTGTTTGTTTCAATCACATCTCTCTGTTCCACTCCGGTAATGGAAGTGGAATTGTTTAAACATTCCCACATTAGTCTCCCCGTATGTTGCAGAGGGGATGTTCAGAGGGTCCCTTTATGAAGCGCTAAAAATAATTACGGAAATCCGTTTGCCTGTGCAAACAACGAAAAATTGGGTATTTCCAGAAGAAGGGGTGGGGGACTGTTAGCATCAAACAGGTTTCGTGGTTTCATTGAAAAAGCTTTCGATAAACCAGACGCAACAAAATTACGTTTTGGAGCTTGAATTATGTTGAGGATCATCAGAGCTGATTACAGAAGCTATACCTACGCAATAACTTCTGTTGTACCTACCTAATGATTTTTAATAGAAAGATTGAATTATGATAGAAACTTCAGCATCATTTCTGCAATATTTTAGGAGTCACAGTTTGGCTCAAAATTATTTTAGAGATGAAAGAGGGAAAACAGACACTAACTAGGTTAATTATTGCCTTGGACACATTTCGAACTAATTGGGTTTTTCATTGTGAATCACATACCTAGTGATTCATCTTCTGTTGCTTCTCTATTTTACTCTCTATTTACCAGGGAGAACTTTTAGGTGAGATGGGAGGTAAGTTGGTGGGGTGAGGGTGGGATTGTATAAGTATACCTACTCCTACTCGTATAGTTTTTGGTGCCGACTGTCACCACACAGTCACTACAGTCATCACCCAAAAACTATACCGACACCAACTGTAACTAAGTTCTGGGGGTCTAACGAGTCTACCCTCCAAATTTCGAGTCAAAATACCCAAAATTTAATAATATCGAAGGTTCGGATGAAAGTGTGGCACTGAGTTTCAACAGTTTACTATGTGTCCAATTTGCTTTGAATTGAGGTGAAGTTCCATCAACCAAACACAACAAGCTCAACCAAACAACGGGAGACAGGTTCAACGGCCATGATTAGGAAAACTGTGTTAGGTCAGCAGTGATGATTAACGAAATGCAATATCGATGTGTGATTGCCATGTTCACAAGATTGCAGAGAAGTATACTTCACCCTTCAAAAACATACATTCACCGTCTACCAGTTGTTTTCACAGCATACTAATTAAGGGTTAGGGAGCTGTTTTGTAAGCGACGTAGGATCGGACGCAGTTCATCACCAGTAAAAAGGGGGTGCAGACGTCAATGATTGTGTGCTGTAGTATGTACCGGGTAAACAAGATGGATTGATTGATAAAGGTCCCACAGAGCAGTTTTCGGTCGGAAGGCGGGGGCAGGTCTCCTGCCAGGGCATTCTCATATCCCTTGGGAATATTTGCACATGTCTTGGGTGTTTACAACCCCCTGTCACTTCCCTGCTGTCAACGGCGACTAGTTTCCCACAGCGCGAAGCACGGCAGAGCGGAGAAGCGTCAAAGTAACGCAATTAATCCAAATGATGGTGATTACCAGACCCTCCTCAGCACCTCGAGCCTGCCGGCAATTGCTAATTCAAATAACGCATGCAATTTACTCTCTCCCACCCCATCCTCTGTGGGCTAAATTAACTGGTAATGACGTATTTTGATCACAAGGATGGAATGAAGTGTTCATTAACGGTGGTAGAGGGACTGAACCCCTAAGAACCGCTCAAACCGTAATCCACCAAGATAAATTTTGCAACTATCACACTGCTAATGGTGAATGGAGGAATTCAATATTTAGATAACCCTCCGTGAATGATTCAGAATGCCTTCATTTATGTACTAAGTATATAAATAGAATCAGTGGAACAGTAAAGACACGAAAACTCAGCATCCTCTAAGACACTTGGTATATACATATATGTGAGTACCTACTTCAGCACTCACGAGGAGAAACGAGGTCGAATTTCATCCAAGTACATAAATAGAACCAACGTAGGTATTTGATGAATCTAAACACTAATAAGTCTTCATTTTTAATGTAATACGTTCCAGTCCAGTTGCAGTGTGGTGAAAAGTAAAGTAAAGTAAACAACCATTTCAGGCTGTATTATCGTTCGTCTGCCGCACCCGGCGGCGTCGCGGATTACATCAGCTGTCCTCCAAAGGGAGGATCAGAATTTGTTCTGATGATTTCGCTCATGGCTACTCATTGCCTCACCCAATTGAGTGGAGAGGGGATCGCCGAAGGCCCGACGTGAAAATACTGAGATGTGTGGTCCCAGCCACGCAGGCGGTCACCCATCCAAGTGCCAACCATGCAGCTGATTAACTTCGGTGATCTCACGGGAACCGGTATAAGGCCGTCGGCAGTTGCAGTATGTCTGAATGATCAAATTTTAAAGAACCATTTTCTAGTACCTCCATAACCAATAGCGAGTTTTCGAAGAAAATGAAGCTATTGCAATTCCTGATATTTAAAACTTTTCCATATACTATATATGGAAAATATCCCCATATAATATATATGGAGAACTTTTCCATATAATATATATGGAAAACTTATCCATTCTATATATTATATATTTGTGTGTATGTGTCACTCCAGACGATATCTGGCCCTGGAATCCATCTAAAAAATCCAAAATGTCAATAATAACAGAAGAAAGGTTGAGTTCGTTGGCTAGAATTTTTGGAGTAGGTACTCCAAGCGGTCAAATTTTGAAAAATAAGGGTAAAAAACGAGTTTTTTGAGGTATTTGGTGTAAATTCCATCTTAAACATAGAAACATACATTATGGTATAATCGGAATCAGCGCAAAATTTCCTATAAGAATCACCCACAAAATTGGTCAAAATGATTCTTTGAAAATTTGCTAATAACTTTTAAAATAATTTTTTTCTTCAAATTTTGTTTATAGAAATCCATTTTGGAATATGACGGCAAGTACCCATTTTTTCACGATAAGAAGAACGGAATGGTGTAACTGAAGTATATTTTTATCAGACTACCGGAAGACTTAGGTACGTATGGCATGTTGGTTATTATTCCAAAGCTATAAACTTCATAGTATAAAGGAATCATGGAAGACTTCCGTTTCAGGATGAAGCCATAATAAATACATCACGAAATCCGCATGCTCAAGAAGCCATAAAATACGCCTGCACGGTCACACACTGAATTTCATTGTGGCGGTGAGGTGCTTTGCAAAACTGTACCCGACGCCAAAACGATGATGAACGGTCCTGTCTCGGAAAAGAGGGTTTATATACGGCCGTAAATGTAAATCCGCTATACTGGTGCTCCACCGAATAAAGAGGAAGATTCACTCTTGATGGCAGGAAGTAAAAGGTACCCCAACTCGAAAAGATTCCTTCGAAAGCCCATCGATTCAACACTGAAAAACTTACCTCGGAGAGCGCCCCATCGTTTGTAAAGCAATGCCATAATCCATTCAACCCGCCCACTTCTCTTGCGCAATGCCCTTGCCTGTTCCGGTCATATAAATGTTCTGTTTAGACTCGACTCTAGAAGAGCACTCGAAGCGTCCCGACCCCCTTGAAGGCATCTCCAAGTCTCTCCAGCCAAGAGTTACGTGTTACCTACACTTCTTCCTGTCTCCAAGTCGTTCTTCTACCGCTGTGGGGGTTACAATTTATCCACGGAGAATGTTCGGATCGATACCCCTTTTTACCTCACCGTGGAGGCTCGACCTCTAGTGCTTTCTTATGCGAAGAGTTCCTTAAGAGGCCTTTTCATAACTTCGGGAGTGGGGTTTACCCAAGTTTTCCCTTCATCGGTCTTCCGTTGACAAATTCCTCTCGCTTGGATGACTATCAACAGGTTCATCTAATTACTCGTTTTCCACAGTCTTACCACTTTAGAGAACCCACCACGCTAGAAGTCAAGCAAATATTCCACCGGAGTTCAGAAGTTATTAGGTTATTGTTCCAACCTTGAAGCTTTTGCTTCTATTTAAAGTCGTATGCTTTTCTACGGAAGATAATACTCCCATGTTTGTCTGCTAGAATACATTTTTATGCAATAAATTACAATGATCTGATCATGTACCCCTTAAAAGTTGTTTATGTACTTGAATGTCTGCCATTCCCTCGTATTCAATGACTTGAACATGGAGTTCTCGATTGTATTCGATATTTCTCTAAACGAACAAACATCAACACGATCAAAAATCTTTCTCGTGGACATTTTTTCAAGTTTTGACATGCACCGTGGTTACCGATGATCCGCTGGCGTTAGAATTCTTGGGAAATCATCTGGAGGCCAGCCCCCAACTGCCCTCAAAGTTCAAGCAGAATCGGGCCATTAGATCGTGAGAAATTCAGCTTTCGAGCTTGCGCAGAAGCTGCTATTCATCCGACCGGGCTGACATTTATAGGAGATCATCTGGGGCGCAAACCCGCACAATCCCTGACATTTTAATGATAACTGTGGAAGTTATAAATAAAGCAAGGATTCGCGGACTCACACAAAACACAGACAGGCAGACGCGGAACGAGATTAATTTGGAGCAACAATGGCACAATGACTGGGGCAGAACGTCCTACTGGTAGGATAGTTATAGAGTTGCAAAAATTGCGCCCTGCCAGGAGGACGCGTTGATCAAAAATATCTGTCCATAGAAAGGGCATGAATAATTCAAATTTCTACTGAATCGGTCAATATTTGAAAAATAGTAGTGTGATAGACGTCCAACGTTGTCTTAGCCGATATTTAAACAGAAACTTCAAAACGTTTTTGCAAAACGAGTTTGCAATGTCTAACTTGAGTGACTGTATATATTTTAGCGTGGGGCATGATTTTGAGATGGCTATCTTGTGAGAAAACGCCACGAAAATTTCTTCATGAAAAAATGACTCGAAGAATCTTCTAATACAGCCTAGGATAGTGAAATTAAATGTGACACTAGGGTATACTAATGAGACACTTGGGGGAATGCCGAGTTTTGTAATAAAAACTTCGATTCATCGCTTCCATTTGCCTCGAACGCAGGCGGTGCACAAAGGGCAAAAATACGATTCTTTGGGAATTAAATAATATTGGGAATTCCCAATATTATTGCCATTTTTTTGGCCATTTTTATTGGAAATTTTGCGCTGATTCTGAATTATAAAATAAATGAATTTATACCTAAAATAGATATTTAGCTTCCTAATCATTAAAAAAACTAGAGAAATCCATGTTTTTGACCATTGGAACCTCCCAAAATTGTTTTTGTATAAAAGAAAAGTTGTAGCTAGACTACCAAATTCTGCGTCGAATGAGATCAACGACAGTTCACCTACACCATAGCGAAGATTTTTGGTGATGTTATAAAGTTTTCTGAAAGTTAGAACGTTTCCCCCAAAAAAGCATGAACACGAAACTTAGAAAAATCACGAAAACAAAGTGAGTTGGAATTGGTCTCATTTGATGCAGACCAATTTGTTTCTAGGTTTTTTTAATGATAAGCTAGCTAAGTGGCTATTTTAGGTGTAGGGATAAATGTAATCGTACTCGTAGATTCCCTACGAAAATGGACCATTAAATAATACAGTTTGCAAAAATCGTATTTCTGCCCTCTGGCTGTCCTTGCGTCAGCAAGACTGACCAAATTGTTGGGATGCCCAAAGAATTTTACCCACGGCCGCGGATGAACGCATCCAAAAGTAACGTCATGAATATATTTATATGTTTATTGGTGAATAAAAATGATGGGAAGACGAAATGGATCGAAACTCAAGGGGTTGGAAAGCGTTTGGTGAAAACCGGGATTTACTGCAGGTAAAAGGAAGAGAGGTGAGCAGAAGTGAGGCAAAGCTCTAAGCTGCTGGACCCTGAAGATAAGAGTTTTTTCTGCCATTTTTTTTTTATAAGAAGGATAAAAAGGTTATCAAAGTCCCCGGGAGATGAGTGGGAGAGCTTTCTTCACTCTGGGAGTTCAGAGTTGAGAGCTGACATCAGAGTTCACAACTCTTAACGGCTCTGCCTTTCCTCACTCGTTCGTCATCCATGCTTTGTATTTTTCATCCTTGGCTTCCGCGAAAAGTGCCAAGCAGTCGAAGAAACGCCGTAACAATAATCCTTTCTTTGTTAAAAAGCGCGGAGAGGAGAAGAAGATTGTGCCCGCTGGGTTTGATATTGTGGAGGAAGAACGGAGATTTTATCGTTTGGAAAAATCGCTTCCATGAAGAAAAAAAAAGTAAATTTGCGGGAGTGAAGATTTTATGGCGATGCTCAGAGAGATGAACTATACCTATCTGATAAACCTGAGTCTGGTACACCTGACGTAACAATTCCATATTTTATTTAACTGTAAGCTGTAAATGGAAACACTAGAACTACTAGATTTGTGGCGCCAACGGATGCAATGATTTCCGTGAAGGTTTTGGAAAACAGAGTTTTGGCTGCAGCAGATGTATCAGTCTCTTCCTTCATCGTCTTCCTTGAGACGTCGATTGAGAAAACACGTTGGTTAATAGCTAAAGATCGTGCGATTTCACAACTTTTCACGTCTGGGTGAATCCCTTCAAACACAGGAACATCAAAATTTAATCGTCAAATTTCGTTCCAGTTCGACAGGAAATTGACGATAGATGGTTCATTATGAATTTATTGTGGGACATTGCGGATGCGTATAAGTGAAGATTTCATCCCCTATTTTCTACCCCTTAGAGAAGACTGACGGTAACGCCAAGCTTCGCGGCACAATTAGACCCCGAATGGGGCCGGTATACCAAATTTCATTAATTTTGGTTCATGGTAACGAAGGAAAGTGCCGCGTACGGCGGACGGACGGATTTTTTTAAATTCGATTTTTGGATTCTACGTATCTTGAAACGTAAAACCTCAAATTTTGAGGGGGGGTTAAAAAATTTTTTTCGTGCTCGATTCCAAAGGTTTATTATTGAAAATAATAAACCGAAAATTGGAATGAACATCACAGGTAAGCTATGGTAACCGCATGTTGCCCGAAATTTTAATGTAGGTATACGTATGTGGGCTATAGGTAGTACATAATTCCATCTTCAGCTGTCTGTGTGGCGCAAGTTTAAGGCGTGTTCATATAAGGAAGAGGTTTTCTCAGTCCTAAATTTCGAATAAGAGCTTGTTGACAGATCCAAGATTTTTACGTACGATCGGTGGTTCAGGATGACCTGTGCCCTGACTGAGTCCAGAAATATTTTTCCAGGAAGTTTCGCTTCGGGTTGGGTAAGGAAGGCACAGACGTCTACTACGTTTGCAGAAACGTCTTGATAACCCAATAAATTATGAAGAGAAAGACTTGGTTCATTTCTATCTTCCGATATCTTGGTTCCACAAAAGAGTCCTTTGTCCAGGGAACCAATCGAGCGAACGCCTTCTTCGCGGAAAAGGTCCTTAATTAAACGCGAATCGGTACGAGGAGGGGGAAAAAAGCCTACAGAAGAGTTATTATTGTTCATAAAAGGGATCGAGAAAGGTGAGATGGGTCGGTGTGAGGAGATTGCTACAATCTGTTACGAGGAGGCTCATGAGAAGAGCGAGTATCGACCTTAGGCAGGGCCTCCGCCAACAGTGTCATAAATCAAGGGGACGTGCACTTTCCAGGCACCTTCCTTCATCCTTCCTCCGAACGGGTTCCCCCGCTTTATTATTAAGTCTAATTACGGCCGTGTGGGGCGGTAGTGTAGTGCGGGGATGGTGTGGCAGTTTTGTGCCACTGCGGTCGTCCATTATTCTCCGAATATTGTCTAGTGAGACCCCCTCCCGCCAACTCTTCTCTGCGCCTTTCCTGTTACAACAGGTTCTTGTAATTACGGTGGTGAAACAGCACGCATCCATCTTGAAAAATATAGTAATGATGTCTTAATAGGCAGGCTTCAATTTTCGATAAGAAACCCCATCCCTTGAAGATGCATTGCTTATTAAAATGTCTGACCACAGACCATTTACGTTCTGAAGTTCACCGTAGTGGAAGTCTAAATCATTCGATCTTCCGGGTAAGTTTCAGATGAGAGATGGTCGTTCAAATTACTATTGTATTTCACTATTAAAATTAGATGACATTATCAGGAGTTTTGAGGGTTGGGAAAACGAGGGTCCCCTGAAAAGTTCATTGCCGTAGGACCAATCAGCGCCTGAACAAGCGCAATAATTGTTATAATAATAATGATAACAATAATTTATTGTGATCTAACCATCCAATTTCGCTGACAATATTTGAACATTTGTTGAGCACCAATCACTCTTGAACAATGCTTGAACGGTACAGAACTGAATGCGAAAACTACATAACTTCTATGTACTTGATTTCTCCAAACCTAATGGTCCGCTTTCGCTCAAATTTGGAGGGTGGCGGGGACTGATCATATTTGGAGACCTTGTAGGATCGGTGGAAGCCACTGCACATGCGTAAAATTAGCACCATGCTATTTCCAGGCATTGATTTTTACCAATGTCTCTAGTTGATATTGTATATTTATATGAGCTCACATAGCTCCTTGCTGGTACTCTAGATGGCTACATCCATAATGAGAACGTTATATGATTTGTGTGGGGAACCTATACTTCCCACCCAACATGGCAGACTTTTGCCTAGTGGATTAGGTTAATTTCCCGATTAAAATTTAGACATTTTCGCATAATGTAGGTAAAATGAAAATTCTCAGTTTGGTCGAACTTATATGGATCTTAATGGATGGAACTTAATAAGTTTGACTTTGTTTGATTGCAAAGGCTCTGAAGCTAAACCTATGAATTTCTTCCCAATGGAATAAATTCAGTGTAAGACGAGCTTCCACTTAGTTACCTCTTACCTACCTCATTGATATTCACAACTGGACGTCTGTAGTGCTGGAGTAATTTTCACTTAATTTCTCCTTCGAATTATCCCGATGAAGACGATTCTTTATTGATTGACCTGTAGACGGAGTTGGTAATTATCCTGGCCGACCACACAGGAAGTGTGGGCGTTTCATCTGATCCCTCGAGTGTTCCGATAATGACGGTTCTATGGAGGCTTGATTGGGTTCCAGAAACATAATTATGAACTTCACTCGAAAACTGGGAGAACGCAAGATAAAGGGGGAGAGTGTGGGGAAGACTACGCATTGATAATTAGATTATCCTAGTGAATACAGTACCTTCAAGCCGCTCGAAACGCTGCCGGGTTGAGCGGCGAGGGTGGGAACTAAACTTTAGACATTTTGCCTTATCAAGATTTATGCTCTATCTTAGAGTTGACCCCGTCGTTAGGAATTACCTTCTATTAGGCCCTCACTATGCTCCCCTGTAACCCTCTCTGTTTCCAGCATCAACATTAATATTCATCTAGCATTTGTCGACCTCCCTTCCTTCCCCAGATAGACCCTTCCCGCTCCCTATTAATTCATATTAACAGGGCCTCAGTAAGCTGCCTTCTAGACAGTTGGCCCCACCGTGCAGATGGTCTATTATAAATCTGCTGGGGACTAATTGTCAAAACCGATGCCCCCGGGAGAAGCACGCTAGTTTGGTGCCAGACCTCCGAAAAACGGGCAATCATTTTGATAACTGTTTTGTGCAACCATATGCCGTCAAACTTGCCATCGTCAAAACATTCTTTTCAATCATCCCCCAACAGGACCCTCCTTTATAGAACAGTAGTCGGGGGCCATTCAAGCCATAAGAGGGACAAACATCATGAATGTGTTTTTACACACCAGCTTACTTTCCAATATCCAAACAGTATAGATAGTAAAACAGGTAAAATTAATGACTTTTTGGAAAACTATGTTGGGTAATTTCCAGAAGTACCGCAGTCCATTTTTTGCAGGAATATTGTTATAAGGTGTTTGCTTCCTTTGTCCCAAATGAGGTAAACAAAATTAGCCTTCATTCGAGCTTTTTTAGCGGTTTCATTGGTCCATACAAGTCCATAAGGCAATTGGCACACGGACAGGTCTTGGCAGAATGGGGTGTTGGAATTTCGAATTTTCGACTTCAAATTCGGTTTTAGCACCCTTGAAAACCCTCGATAATTAACTATGAGCTCCGAATGTGCATTATACATCGACTGTAAAACCGGTGAGAAGAAGTTAGAGAAGAGTTTTCGGTCACTTCCAATCATCGGATACTCCTCATGTAGCACCTTTTTGGAAAGCTCTCACTGATATCTTTTAGTTAGGAACAAAATGGAATAGCCGGAATTGCCCATTACGAAAGTCACAACAAAAACACGGCGGAGTGGACTTGAGGGTATTTTCATTGTAGGACTAGGGTACTTCTGTCGGCTCTATTCTAATCTTCTGAATCTTAAGCCAAAAATGTGACCTCAAATGCCCAAATTTGGCATTTTTTGGCTATTTACCCGAATTCAGATGAGTCAGATCAATTTGTACATCAGGTTGATTTTTTATTTTCAATAACTTCAATATTTGGAATCGAGTAAGAAAAACATTACCTTGTGGGAGGGTAACTTGAAGTTTCGACTATAAAAAATTAATAGGATCCAATTATAACTGAAGATCTTATAAAAGTATCAAAAATACTCTGCCAAAAGAATGGGCACATAGCTTCCTCTCGTCCAAGAAATTTTGAACAAAATCAGATGATAACTATGGTTATTAGGGCGGTAACAACAATTTAGTGAATTCCACGTCTGCCGCTGATTCAATCATGATGAAATTCATATGGGACCTACCCTCATAATTCCTAACAAATTTGAACAAAATCGGATGAAAACTCTGGAAGTTATGGCTCAGTAATAAGGAAATGCGGACAGACAAACACGCAAATAAATTTGTTCTGGAAGTCCTGATCCGAAAAATGCGAGTATAAATTCCAATTTTGAAGAACAAAAATGTTTACGATCCCAAAAGTGAAAACAAAGCTTCCGCTAGTAATTATACCTACTCTTACACCAAATTATAGGTTCTCTGAAAAGTAGCTCATTAAGTCATACGCCACGACTGTAAATTTCCCATTTCAAAAGGAACCCGGGCAAGTTTAAATTACTAGCGCTGATTCCCGCATGAAAAAGGCGAAAATGGTGGAGGGGAAGGGCTTTGATGGCGAAGTAAATGTTTATTAATTCCTTTAGTGTAGCGGAAAAGCCAGAACAAGAAACTCGCAGATGTTTGCTCTCATTGTAAAGAGTATTTCCCTACTGGAACCTTCCTTTGTGATTGGTGTTCAAAAACTTTCATAAACACCCTTTTCGCGATAAGAACTTCAACCCTATTGAACGGGACGGTCCCTTCTGTTCGCAATTAAATTCCTCTTTTACCCGCTTTCTTCTTCGTAAGAAAAACCGACGGATTAGATTTTTTCGTATCCTTTCGTCGTATTTTCTTTCTCTTGGTAGATCTTCTCCCCACTGCAGAGAAAAGAACGAAATTATATTGACATATCCCTCCCTCTCTCTCTTTGTCCCCCCCCCCCCCCCCCATTACTTCCTCCCATTCTTTTTTTAAAGGAATTTGGATTCTTCTCAAACTCGAGACACTCGAAATTCCCCTTTATTTTATACTACGATTCCATCCCATTCTGAAGGGGTTGATTGGTTTTTCTTCTCTTTCCATTCTCTTTTTTTCACTCTCCTTTTTTCTGTCGAAGATGTGGGTCGACGAAGAATGAATTCCCAATCACGACGTTCTTCCCACCTTTTCCATCTTCATTTTTCTCTCGGATTACCTGGAAGTAGATCCGTTTATTTCACTTAGAGAATCCTACTTGTGATTCGGATCTGTCTGATCGTTTATAGTGGTTCAGCGGAGCGGTTTTATTGATTGCATCAAAAATCAAGTTTCATAATATACGGGTTGAGTATTCGTATGATAAAACTTTTCCTCAATCCTTTATACCAGAATGCCAACTTCATAATGATATTAGCCGATTACAAGTGCTTAGCATAAGGATAAGAGTATGATATTCCAAATAATGGATCACGTGTCCATCCGGCAGCCATATCGCTAAGGACCGTAATTCTAGGTAGGAGAGGAGAATACCTACCTACCTATACCTACAGTAAATACTCAATAATTCGAACCAATTGTCATGGCCCTTTGAAAACCCCCTTTTGAATCAAATACTCAAATGCGTTGCTGATCATTACCTAGGCCCCTCAAACTGCCTGCTCCTTTACCACAATTACCCCATATAATATCATACTATCCTTTCAGTGGATATCTGATTCTGATTTTTAACCAATAAAACTTCACTTTGCGCCACGCTTTCTCTTGAAAAACGCCTTTTCATTTTTTTTAAATACTCAAGTTAGTGCTTTTTCACAATATTAGAATCAGCTTTTCAACGCTCAGGCCGGGAAGGAAGGCTTTGGTAAACAACATCATGTAATCTGTGTTATGTGGTCGTAGACTGAGTCGGCGGTTGAAGTTGCATTGTGAAGAATATTCGCCGGGTTTGGGGCCTTGGAAGGTTTCGGCCCTTCTTATTAGTCATATCTAGCTACATCTTCCACGAAAATTCGCAAAGGG
>JAEMON010000003.1:16109369-16126768 GCA_030264115.1 Lygus lineolaris | reverse complement strand
TTGCAATATTTATTACATCTTGGTGGTGGTACAGTTTCGCTGAAATACCACCTTAAAATGGTTCTAATCGACCTCTGATCATCTCTCCTCAAGTTTTGGACAAGTGTATGTAAGTCCGCGTGTGTGTATGTAAAGCAAATACGATAGACAAGACCTCAGGCAAGCGGTATCCGAACTGAAAGGAGTGGTGGCAAATAGGTACTTAACATCAGGGTTGTGGCTGCGACTTTATCATGGTGCGGCGTGTGGTGCTGGAACAGTGCTCGAGATGGGAATATCGGCAGGTGTGCTCAGTGGTATCACCACCCGCTTCCTGCTCGACTCGCATCTGAACTGGTGGTCGTTCTTGCCGGCGTCGAGGAGTCCTGGGTATCCTCCCCATTATAGTAAGATTTCTTTATTTCTTTATATGCTTGCCCCCTCCGCCTTTGAGGAGAGCATTGTTAAAAAATAAATACGTGTGTATGTATGAACGCATGTGTAATAGTTGTATGTGCCCACGATTCCGCCCCCACGAGAATGATACCTGCAAAAAAAATCTGATTCCGAGGATTGGTTTCTACATGTACGAGTATGAGGATGAAGCAATACAAAATTCCAGCCCTCCAGGTCAATTATTGAGGGTTCTCCCTTAGTAATTGACCTGTAGGGACTAAACAAAACAGGTAAACCACACGTTTTTTAACCACATTTTTAATTTTTTTCCCCCCAAGCTACCTACTCTAATGATTTTGATGAAATTGACAGAACTTACTATTCTATGAAGTAAAAACAAGATGCAATACCTCTTTATCTCCACAAAAATATCCCGGGTCCGAAATCAGCGTTACACCCCACCAATACAGTCATTTTTCAGGTTTCGACGGGTAAAGATAGTAGTGTGATGTTTTAATGATAATTTATGGTTATCATTAGGGGGATTTAAATTAGTAGATTTTCAGGTCACTACAAAATCTGTTTCAAGCACCTAAACATTGTTGCTTTTAAACTTCAAAATATGCCCATAAAACCTATGAAACGGATGGATACCTTTGAATCTTTAGAATACCCAGTTCAGGAGGAAAATATGTAATTACCTAAGCATCCGCCCCTAATCATCAATATAGGAAAATGTTGTGCTGTGTACGAATACACCATTTACGTCTGCTGTTATGGTAATTTTCACCAAACACCTCGAAACAACATTTAAAAACATTTTTACGATTTTAAAAATACGAAAAAAATTTGATGCTTTTAAAAATGCGACCAATAAGAGTGCGCCCCGTGGTAGCTACTGCTAGCGTAATCGTACTATGAAATTTCTTATTCTCTTTCTTTTGTAACGAGTGATCGAGTAAAGATGAGTCAACAATTTAAACAATAAATTATCAACTCTGGATGTGATGCCACTGGAGAGATAATATCAGAATACCGCTATTCTATTCAATCTCGCCAGGCAGAAGCGAGGATAATTCATTAAAACGCGGCACCGAAGGTGCCATTGTACTCTTTTGTTGATATTGTGTGCTAACGCCGGACCCCCGAAAATACCGTCCTTGGAAGTGGTGGAATGAAAAAAAGAGAACGAATAAAAAGAAAAGAGAGAGCGATATTAGTGGGGGTAAGACAGGGGGGAGGGGGGATTTGTCTGGCTGGTGGATAACACAAAAGGGAAAATCCAGGAGAGGCTCATCAGCGGTGGACAATGGGACGACTGATTGGAGATGGAAGGTATGAGGGAGGTCTATCTGAGGGCTCCCTTTCACCAATACGGCTTATTTCCAATTACCACCACTAGACCTACTGCAACTAGAAATACATCTGCTAGACTTATGCTGAAATCAGACCAACTTCTCATCCCCTTATCACCAGCTGTGACTATATTTACCTCGAGTGACGGCTATTTTTCGTCAAAAATTGAGCACTGCTCAAAATTTATTATAAAAAAAATTTTGCGCGTATTCCAAATACATACCATGTTTATATACCTACCTAAAAGCGCTAATTAGCTCCACCATCATAAAAAAAAACATTTAAAATGCGCACACGTTCTTCAATTTTTCACTTATCAAAACAATATTATCAAAATCTGATTAAAAAAATATTTTGACCCACAGAAAAGTTGTAAGGAATTAAGTATAAATCCTGCGACGATTGAGTACCTCATTTTGCTCGGAGGGTTTTTCCAGTGTGTAAAGTGCACATATGTGTGAAAATATTTTGGAAATTCCAAAACTCAGTGTTTTGTGAATCCATCAATCGGCTATGTGTGATACATAGGTACATGATTTTGGGGTATTTCTCCACGCTGAATCACATCAATATTTTCCGTATTGAAGGCCAACCTACTTCGAGAAGAAACTGGTGGATTCCAGTACCGTGGAAATCGGCTCGAGTACGAGATAGTTCTGAACAGAACACGAGCTCACCTGTTTAATTCACCTTGAAAAATTCCAACCCAAAATGATGAGTATCATACTCAGTAGTTGGGTGCATTAAAAAGACATGGTTTTTGGAAAATTGGAAACATTTGGACAAATTGTTGTGAGTGTTTTCATGAAAAAATGATGCATAGAAAAACATTTTCAAGGTTTTTTTTATGATGGTGGAGCTGATCAACGTATTGAAGGCCAACCTACTTCGAGAAGAAACTGGTGGATTCCAGTACCGTGGAAATCGGCTCGAGTACGAGATAGTTCTGAACAGAACACGAGCAAACATTTTCAAGGTTTTTTTTTATGATGGTGGAGCTTATCAACTATTATAAGTATCAGGAACATGTAACATAAGATCGATATAAAGATTCGGAATCAGCGAAAAAAAGTTTCCAATAATTATGGTTTTAAACTTTACAGTTTACAACAAGTAGATGTCGGACACCCTTTTCCTTCACCGTGACGTTGATTGAGTACACACGTTCATAAGTAGCAGAAGTTCAAGCAATTTGAATGCTGGAATCTGGCTAATAGAACGTTTTATAACGAATTCAACGAGAGAAGAAGGATTTCTAGCATTCAGATGGCAGGGCGGCAGGTTAGCCCATATCATAAGATCTTAGTGAAGTCCGGGGTTCAAATCTCAGAGGCGCGGAGCTGCTGGGTTGTGAACCTCGGACACTGACAGCTGGTAGTTGATCATCAGAGTATTATTAAACGCTAATTAGGGAACCAGGACCCCAGCACTAAGAGGCTTCGAAGGATAGTACGAGACAGGCATAGCACAAGCGCAAGCTTAAAGTGCCCTCGTACTATTCTTAGAACAAATCCAATAATCAGGAAAGGAAGAGGATGAGAATATAATAATAATTCGTAGGAGGCATATTATCTAAACATGGACTTTGCCATAATTTTGCGTAAATCCAGCCGTTCGAGTCACAAACCGTCACAGACAAACAGACTGCACACCAGACTATAAATTATAATTTTATATATTGACGTATATTATGATGTATAAGAGGAATAGATTTTACGAGTTCCAACCTTCAATCAATATGACCCGGGGAGGATAAATTCATTATTTTTGCAAGCTGAATGACACCGCAGAACTGAATACCGATTTTTCCCCTTGCAAGCGTCCGAGTCAATATTGACCAACGAGCCTCCTATACGTCAGGGCTTCCATGAATAACCATTTCCGTCGAACCGTTGAATCGACCCACAAGGTTCCTAATATTGGCTCACCAACCTCAGTTTTGTAATTGCAAAGAATTATCCATTAACTTATTCTTCTTAAAAATCATCTTCCTTCTTTATTTTTTTAAACTCACTTCACAGATAATAACTTCCAGATTCTAGAACCAATTCTGAGTAGAAATGAGTATTGCAGATCCTGTGCCATTATAGTATCTGCTCGCTCAAGGAAGATTGTTGCGAATCGAAAACGCTGACAGATTATTTTTTCTGTATAGATCAACCATCTGCAAAGATCTCATTCGTTAACAGCCCAATACGCTTTCAGCGTAGGTATTGAGATCTATGATTTTATAGATAGTACCTACCGTAATCGTTATATCAGCTCAGTGATATTAGCTTATATCAACTCTTCAGTCATTGTTGGGAGCGATCGGGATCTCGTTCGACGCTAAAAATTGTGATCGATGGAAAAAAATATACCCCTTACTATTTGAAATTTTCGAGCTAGGCGTTTGGAAAACTCCATACCCTAGTTCCTAGCCTGACGGTAATGCCAAGCTTCGGGGCACAACTAGACCTTTAATGGGCTTAAGTAACCAAGCAAAGTGCCGCGGACGGATTTTTTTAAATTCGATTTTGGTGGGGGGGTTGAAAAAAATGTCCACGCTCGATTCATTCAACGGTTCATGATTGATAGCTGTGTTCATGAGTAGTTGGAATCAAGTAGCTGAATCATTTAGCGCCCTTGAAACTTTAACAGCATTGTTCCAGCTCTTGTCAAACAATTCGCCCTTCAGAACGCGCAGTATTTAATGAATGTATTTACCAGAATAGTTAAGCTTTCTCGACAAAAAGACCTTCCTTGGCCATTTTTGAAAAGAACGTTCGAATGAACTGATTTAAATCTTCGATTTGTTCGACTAGTTAATTTAAGAAAATCTATGGCTTGTCGAGATAGATATACTCTCCAAATAGCCGATTACCTGTGCAAAGCAATTGAGAATAGAATAAACTTTTCAGTTAATATTTAATTATATTCTCACTGTGCGCAGCAAGGGTCCACATTTCATCATCCTAGAAAGAACATGATGAGGGTGAGCTTAAATGGTCAACCAGCTGATTTAATGTTTCCTCTTAACCTTATTCAATGCCCCCGAATTTCATCACCCTAGAATGAACATGAGTGAAACCAGCTTACATAATCGGGTGATGATTGAAGGTGGTCAGCAGGGTACTTAGCTGATCTGATTTTCTCTCAAGTCTCAGAAGAGAAGTGAGCTTCAACGCTGATTCTAAAAAAACTGACTTAGTTCTGATTTAGTAGGTACTTAGGTAATAATAGTAATCAGCAACCGGTAAAAACACTGGTACATATCGGTTCAACCAAAGCTTAGACGTTTGTTATTGATCAACACTCAACTCTAACATGCCAACACGTGATTGTAACCATCAACTGATGTGCTTGACGATCAACTGGGACTATTAACGTAATTTCAGCGACCTATTCCGATTTACTGAAACTGAACGGCTCAACCCAGAGAACTTATCCTGGTATCGTTAAATCCGTCATTATAACTTCTTTTCGGCGGTTTGCATCACGACCCAATGGGGAACTTGCATGGTTATTTTTTATTTTTTTATTTGGAAGATCTCAGTGAGGGCTTTCCAAAAAGGTGCCACAAGAGGGGTTTCCGACGATCGAAACTTACCGATAGTGGGTCTTGTAATTTCAACCTAAACGACGTCATCGACCCCCCGCCTGCCTGGGCAGGCCTCAGCTCCGATCTTTGGCGGAACCTAAATGACGTCACGCGTTCCCTTACAAGCCGTTTTGTGGCCAAACCAGTCGTAATTTCAAGCTGAAAATTGGTACCGGGGAGTTTTGAAGGGCGCTGAATCAAATTTTGAGGCTCAAAATGCAAATTCCCACCCATGCAAGTTCCCTATTCGATGTTAGTACAACTGCAAGATCTTCCCCTATACGAACATGTTTACTTAATCAACATCACTAAAGAAGGCGGATTTAACGATTGAGGTAGGGGGAGAACGACAAAGCTACAACCTTGCCAGGAACTTTGCCAGAAGTATTGCAAAAACCCTTTCAAAATCGGTATTGCTTACACTTGACGACTACAGAAAGAAAACTATCGTTTGCGAATCTGGAATGTCATGCAGTTTTCTGTCATGGTGTTTGCTTCAGTGGAGATTTTCGATATAGGAATACGGCTCACGCGTGTTTAGTTATGGGAGGGGAAGCTTTTATCGATTTCCATTCCGAAAAACGCACGTAATAAAATAAATGAAGGTCGGAAATTACGAGGGAGGGAGAAAAGGGCCCCGCATTGTTCTTAGAGATGAGATCAGAGGGTTAAAGAGGTTCGGGGAGAGGAGGCGGAAAAGCACTTTGGAGGGTCCGACTGCTGTGGCACTCAAAAGGGGGGCCGACGTGGGACGTGGATCACTGGGCAGATAACTGGGTGGTGATTCTTCGTGTTTAATACGCGTGAGATGGCGTGGCGGCCCTTTCGACTGGATATTTTCTTCCTCCACGCCTCGCTAATACGAAATTCTGGGGTGCTCGGTCAAAGAGAACGGACTCACAATAGGAAGGTTATTTTACCTATGTGAGTACCAACAAGGTTATTTTACCTATGTGAGTACCAACAAGGTTATTTTACCTATGTGATTACTTATATTTTAGCATGGAACATGCTTTAGCCATGAGCTAATTGCCAGAAAACGTTACGAAAAAGTGTCACAAAAATGCGAACCAACTGTCACAACCAAACTGAGAAAAGCGCGGCTAAAGCATGTTCCATGTTTCTTGACTTTTTGCCATAGGCTCTAAGCAAAAGCATCCCGGGGTGCATGTCCTTATAATCCCTCATCATCCAACGATCTCGTTTCAGCTGTGCCAAGATGGAGGTAGTAAACCAGCGTCCCAAGCGGCATAGTTTCCACTTCGGCCAAGGTTCAAAAAAGGTAAGGCGAATTTGACGGTTTGAACCCCTTCGGAACTAGTGATTGATGAATCAGCTTAGCTCAGAGGAGATGCAGGATTGTTGGTTCAGACCTGATTATCCTGATCACCGTATCTTTCAAGAATCGGAAAAGCAACAGTCGAAATGACAAGGCAAAACCTTTACCGCCAGAGCTGGGTTTACACTTTCTATATACCGAAGTTCGTGCAGGCATTCGAACAAGTTTTGTGCTCCAAATTTGAAATTTCCACACGGTACTATTGGTATGATGGCAATGAAATTCATAGGGGACTGTCTAGGGAGTCTACCTCACAATCCACGAAAATTTCATCAAAATCAAATAATAGGTAAGTTTCGACGTTTAAAAATTTCTCAAAAGAAATTTCACTCCGAGTCTTTCTTTATTCCTGCATGTGCTAGTGTGTGTGCTTAGCATGTCTGAGTCAAAATTCCGAAACGTATCCAGATTTTGATGACATTTACAAGGGTTGTGAGGTTCGGACATCATAGATGATCCCCTATAACTCGGTAACATCCGGATTCGAGCAAAGCTGACGGGTCTGACAATTCCCAAATGTTGACCAGGACACTTTCAATCAGTTGTTGTTGAAAATTGAGCTCCCAGATCGGCTGAGTCAGAAAATAAGCTCAAAGATCGGCTGAAACTTCAGCTTTGGAAATTAACACGGACTTAGCTATGGCTATTTTCGCCGATTTGACGAATAACGAGGAATTCAGGGTCCATAACATAAGCTATCTCCATGCGACAATGAACAATTTTTCAAAAAACTACAGTGAAAACCGAGTGCATCAGAACTTAACTCAGAAGTACCCATAGAAGAAACAAGGTACGGAGAATTCGTTTACGACCATGTCTTCTAATGTGGAACCTATTAGAACCAAACATACTTAAATATGGACACATCTTCCATACTTTTCACACTCAACACGAAAGTAATAAAACTGGCAGACTTACTATTTTCAAACTAAATTAATCTGTATTGTACGATTCTTGAGGGTTTTATTTTCGGGACACGTCTTTTCAACTCAATGGATATTCAAAAGTCCGGTAAGGGCAGAAATGAAGCCCTTCGGGGAAGAGAGTTCGACCGGAAAACTCCTTCATCTTTTTCTCCATTTCCACGGTAAAAAGGACACGGATGAAAGCCGAAAAAAGAATCCTTCTTAACCCTCGAGAAGAGAAGCGGGCTGGAAGGCTCAGAAGGGCGTACCGTCCAATCATTCAGAGGCCGAGCAGTGAAAGGAGGTTGAAGCGTAAGTTATGCCAAGTTAGTACTTACCAACTGTCCTTCAGGTTTTTGCATTGTGAATCCCTATTTATTTACTTTACTCAGCACTCTCGGCGAAGAACCGCATTTTTTCTTAAAACTTCTCTTTAGGATGGGTTTGCTCATCGCATCTGATCAACTTTCTTCTCGGATATAAATATATTTATACTAAGGTGATATTCATGCCTACCTATTAAACCTATTGTGGCCCCTACGACTACATTTACGATTTAAAAAAATCTTATTTCAAGACTTATAATTACCTGTTTCAATGTACCCACGTACAAGGATGAACCACGAAGAAGAGCTTTTGAGGTTTATTACTTAGAGTGAAACCTAATACCTACTCAAAAATAAAAATATAGGTAGGTATGTAGGATGTCAAAATAAAGATGGGGCTCATTCCATTCTCCTAAAAAAATGTTCTTGTTCATGCTGCATCACGATTTTTCCACTCTATAAAGAATACATTTACAATATAAAACGACTTTAACTAATAGGTAACAGTAAATTTATTCTTTCTAGAGTGGGGAAATCATGATGCAGCACGAACAAGAACATTTTTTGAGAAAAATGGGATGAGCCCCATCTTTAATTTGACAGGTATGTACCTACTACTCAAAAACTAAAAATGGTTAAAAAGAAAAATATTTTTGAAAAAATCTTTAACAACTTTATTCAACTTTTTCTTCCAATTGGAGGGTTTTAATAAAACTAACAGGATTATACTCGTTTTGTTGGTACAAAGCAACTCCAAACACCCTACATCTAGGTACATCACTAGCGAAAAAAATATATTATAAAAGTTGAATATAGTTGGTTATACATTGGTTGTGCGTGAGGGAGGAAAGAGTTAGCTGCCTTCTTTGATTGGTCAAACTAGTTTTGGGAGTCACCTCGATCAAGAGTGGCGCGATATGTGTTTGTGTGTTTTTCTATTTTCAAGTGACGAAATGGAAAATCTCCTCAATTTTAATTACAAAATTAAATTCTATTCGGACACATCCACTCTAAAGGTTGCAATTCGGGTTTAAATTGGAGAAAATACATTTTTCGAGATTTGGGTGAGGAAAGTAATGGTATGCGTTAAGACACGGAGAGCATGTTAAGCTGAAGGGACTTCATTCCAAGAACAAAAGGTCTCTTATCTGGTCTACTCGTACCTCCAACACACCATATATGTCGCTGCCACCCTATTTTTGCTCCTGAGCTTGACATTTTTGGGTCACTCGCGGTCAGTTTTCCTGAAGCTAGTTTGTAATCACGTGCAAAAACTAGGTGGTTGAAATGTATTCCTCTACATAAAATATCCATCCACACCTGCATCTCATATAATCACAGTAAACTTGTAAAACTGAGTTTCGTAATACTTAATCTAATCTAGATTTTGCTTCCGAGTCTACCAAACGTAGCGGAAGCTTTGTTTTCACTTCCGTGAAACGAGTGATTTTCCTCCAACTAGATCAAAATTTCTACTTGCTCAAGTTTTAGAACTTCCTGAACAAATTTGGTGTTAGATTTTTCATTGGGCATAGCTTCCTACTTTCGGTATTGAGAAAGCAAAAGTGCAGTTTAACAATAATTAGTTCAAATACGTAAAGGTTCTCAAGGTCATCGACTTTCTTAAAAGAATAAGAGCTGCCGAAAAGTGGCAGGCAGGTTACCTCATCCGCAGGGTTGGGAATATTGATGAACTCCAGAACTCGAACTGGCAATTGGGACATGAATCCAGTTCTCATTAATCAACAGTTGGAACATGATTCCAGTTTTCACTAATCAACAGTTGGAATAGGATTCCAATTCAGACAGAGGTTGAATAATTTCGACAAGCGTGGGCGCTGGGGGTTCTGCGCAGCTAAAATTCCGATTCCCACGGATTTTTATAGGAAATTTTGCGCTGATTGCGAATATACCATATATTAAGGGTCCCTGAATAGCCTTTTGCTGGGCTTTACTCCAAAACACTCAAGTCAGGCCGCATGAGAGGTGCACGCTGAATTTTTTGATTTTTTTTCATGAACAATGCCCAATATCCTCAAGATGCACCCCACTTACTTTGAAGTGAAAAGGAGGCCAATTTAGGTCATTTTGTGTGTGACCATTTTTCTTCTTTGTTTTCATTCAAATTATATTTTCTTCAAATTCAGGCTGTCATTGTAATCCTTCTTAAAACACATTTGTGAAATATCTCCCTCATAACGATTTCTGAGTTCTCTTCTTGGAAATTGAAAAAAGGCCTTATAGGAAAGGCTTGGAAAATGTTTTTGTTTTGTTCGATTCAGGATGGATCAACTAACATTTGGGGAAAAATCCCAGGAACACTTCAAGCTTTTTGGGGAAAATGCATTTTGAAGTTGTTAAACCACGTTTTTCTAAGCTAATTGGATAATCTGCTTATTCGAGATCTGAAAATTGAATGGGCACGTCACAAATTCCATCGAATATGTTTGTAAAAACCTCTCCCAGGCTTGTCCGTTGTTGTCAGTTGTGGTTTATCTAACAGGAAGGCGAAACAACTCACTACTGACATTCGACTAATCCTTCGTCACCTGGTTGCAGGTACCGACGTGGTTAGGTGACTAAAGTCTGGTCAACCAATATTGTTTTCATCACCTCTAAAACTCTCTGGACACGCCCACATAGGTAATATCCCTCAAATAAAAAGTTGATTTTTCATTTTAGTCTATTGCTCAAAGCACTGTGCGCCGTGGGTGATGGAACCAACCTGAGGTCTAATGAAATTTTATCTCACTACCAGCAATGAAGTTCTGGAATCTCTAATCAAGCACCTGATATTACATTCTTAACCAATTTGAAAGGGAAGTGGAAACAATAATACGGGTTGTTTATCGTATTTAATACGGTACTCCATACATTTAAAAGTAGATTAATTTGAAATTCTTTCAGAAAAAATGAACGAAAAAATAATAACCCTCAACAATTTATTGTCGGTGATGGCAGTAGCGTTTTACACAATTTCCATCCATCAACGTCTCGAATGTACCATCTGATATTCCTATAAATATTAATATTTTATTGATTACTGTTTATTACATACACCATCGATTTCAGGCGCATTTATTAGAGTTTTATTTACTTTCTATTCAAATTGAGCGTTTCAAGATAATGCAATCGTCCGAACAGGCCCGCTCCTGGGCGGGCGTAACGCGATAAGCCCACAACCGACGTCAACTCGCTCTGAATTATTGAAATTTCGATCAATTACCGAGATTTATTTATCATTCTCCTTTTGTTGGAGACGACAGAATGCGCGTCCTTCTAAAGGCTGCGTTCGATTATGAATGCAGCGGAGCTGAGGGTTCCTAATGTGGGATAGCCCTTGTTAATAATGTATAAGGAAACACTTGTTAGACTTCACGACTGAACGAATAGCTTCGACATCGCATTAGACGTCCTATCAATTCAGAACACGAACTTTATTTTGATTAAGGTTTCGGGGATTCTGGTCGTTCGTCTTAATGCTTTCAAAATCATCAAGGCGTTCCAAGAGGAAGGTAACATGTTTGACCAGAGTTAAATTAATATACTCTAAGTGCAATTGCATTAGGTGGTATCGGAGAGGTGTCGAACACTTTTTCAAACTTTGCTCGGCCAATAATTTACCAATTTTATTTCTGGTTTCGTAATTCTTCTTTTTTTTAACCCGAAGAGCATTGAACCATCCAAATTTTAAATTCCGAATTTAATAGAAATGATTGATGAAAATTTGATAAAAAATTTAATAATCTGCCAAGTGGAAATGGCACATAGCTTCCTCGCGTCAAAGAACATATTTATTTTGATTAAAACAATTGAGAGTTAAAACTCTTGATCGTGTTGATGTTTGTCAATTTAGACAAATGTCAACATACAATTGAAAAAAATTAGATTTAAAACTCTTGATCGTGTTGATGTTGGCTAGTTAGACCAATGTCAACACAATCGTGAACGAAATTTACGTTAGCGCATGCGTAGAGTGCCCCGTTGATTCAATCATTGTGAAATTCATATGGGCGGTCAAGGGCCAATACCCGCACGATCACTGAAAATTTGAACGAAATCGGACTAAAACCCTCGAAAATATGGCTGTAACAAGGAAATGCTGACAGACAGACAGACAAGGAACCAAATTCGTCCAGGAAGCTCTGAAACGTAATATGAGAGTGAAAATTTCAATTTTGGAGAACACAATTATTTTCGACATTCAAAGTGAAAACAAAGCATCCGCTACCTCGGTAGACTCGGAGGCAAAACTAAAATAAACCTAAACAAGACTCATAAAAAAAAAAGTTTCCTTCATCCACTAAACGAAATGGAATTGGCCAGCATCAACGCATAAAAATCGAGTCTCTGACAAACCATTTTTATTTTTGAAAAATATCGTAATAAAAAAACCAAAATGATTTTTTCTCCAAAAATCAATTTTGGATCCAGAATTTCCATTCAAAAACCTCGGAGTTTCCTATTTTTCTGATAAAACTGTTATGTCAGAGCCAAGTCTTGCCCTGATCATAAAAATAATGTTATACTATTGGGAAGCTCTGATTGTGGAGAAGTTTCCCTCGAAAAGTGTACGGATTTAGGGCTTGAACTAGTGGTTGGAATTGACGGATGGACAAAAACCTCAAAATCCCCTTTTATCGTAACTTATCCGTAATTTAAGCCTCTCCGTACTCCAGTGATGTAGTGTCGTTTAGATTGATTTTCAAGTTTTTTTTCTGCTTTTTCCAACGATACCATCAAATTTTCTGTAGGATATAATCAACAGAGATTCGAAGTCAATAAGGCTTGAATAGTGAAAAGTGACGCGAAGATCAAAACCGGCTATAACTCGAAAACTAAGGGTTTCATGGAAAACTTCTTCAAGACCTTTTTTGTTCGAAAGGGTCCAAGATATCGATCCCTATCGGGTCTGACACCTTATCACAAGACACCCTGACTACTGCGGGTAGTTTATATTTACGGGTTCCAGGATCTCTAAACGATGGTGGGTGTTCTGGAAGCTAAGTTGTTTCTTTAACTCGGTGTTCTATAACCTTAGCCCTAGGTAAACGCCGCCATGCGCGTTTTGGAAAAGGTGTTCTATAAAGAAACAACCTCGATAAAAGCTCTCCACAGTCGGAAACACTTGTGACCACCTCGGGAGTTAGTGAGGAAATATGTCAAGATGAGGTTAGGTGACTCAATCAAGTGTTCGTGAATTATTATAATTTCCTTGCGATAATTTCAGCGTTTGAATTGGGTTATCAATTTGATAAATCAACTTGCAGTAAATTAAAGTAATTTGAACCATAAAATCTTTTGTTACAACAGTCGTTTTGACTTTCCGACATTAGTTGTTTTGAAGAGCTGCTATAACTTCTAAGCTACAGACCCCCCCTCCTGGACTGTAGACCCACTAGTGGTATCTAATGACATGCATTATCTAACGATATCTCTGTGTGTTCGTTGTTACGGAGAGGCGGAACTCGCCATCGCATTTCCCAGCAACCAACGTCGAGTCGCGGGCAAACGTCAAGAGAGGGGGGCTCACGTAGAACATTGGCCGGAATACCAAGTGCTAAAGCCCACCGACCCTAAAAGGCCTCCACCGACAGAAGAAAAAGATAGAGGAAGAAGAAGAAAGATGTAAGAGCGGAAGAAAAGGAAGAGACGAGCGACAAAAGTGCTGCAGCACTGCGCTCTTGGGAGCTGTAAAAGTTGGGGACGCTGGAGCCTCACGTGATCTGATAAACATTTCACCATAGCGTGCACCTCCCTCTTCAGTCAACAAAATGAGTCTTCTCCACTCTGGTCCACGGAGAAAATTTTTCTCCGCGAATTTTTTTTTCTCGTATTTTCTCTCTTCCTCTCCTGGCTTTTTCATCAGATACCACGAGCGTTTTTACTACAGTGTTTTTTTTACTATAACCAGTTATGGGGACAAACTCGCCCTCCGTGTGCGAACTTATTCACCCTTGAATGCTATTCATGGTCCCCCATTCAGGAATAGGCGGCATTCAGTATTCATGGTTGGAGGAAATATTCAAATTCGTGGGACCACTCAAGAAAAATAGAATGATAACGAGATTAGGGGACACTGAATATTTTTACTTTCCTTACTTGAACCGAATACAAGGTATTAAGGCACGGTGACTTTTTCAGCTTTTATCGGACTCGAAACTAGTGAACGAAGAAGAATAAGAAGTAGAAGAGGAATGAAAACGGAAATCTTCGAATCTTTCTTCTCGCAGAAAACGGTGTTCACGAAAATTATATTCGTGGTCTAAATCCACCCAAGGGCTTTCAAAGTAGGTATGACCCGCTAGTATGAGCACTATGGAGGGGTAGAGAAGTTGAGTTCGGGGGAAAAGCTGAAAAATTTCAAGGGCACCACCCGAGGGCTGCCACTTCATATTCGGGGATAAAAGAGAGGATAAAAGCCGAAAAAATGCTTTTAAAACCAATCATTAGTTGCTGAGCGAATTTTCAAAGAATCTTTTGTAGCAAATTTTGCGCTGATACCGAATATACCTACCGTATTAGTTCCTATGTTTAAGATGGTAATTTATCGATCAATGGAAATGAGTATCCAGAAACTTTCCAGAATACTGACTGGTTTAATGTTCGAGATGCATAGTGAATATGAGAAAATGATATAAAATTAAAGGAAAATTGCCAAGAAGAACTACTCGGATGGTTGCCGTCTGACCAAATTCGAGAAATTGGTTCGTGGCAAGGATGGAAGAATCCAGGAACCATAGTTTTGACTCGCCCAGGCACCTATATCCACAGGTGGTGCAAGATAGAGAGGGGAAGATTGATCTTCTTGCTCCTCTAGGAGTGTTCGGAATTGCGAATATTTTAGCAACTACCTAATTATTGTTCCTTCAATTTTATAGTCAACAGGTAATCGTCGGAAATTGCAGGTGATTGTAGTTGTTTTGTAATACAATTATAATTCATGCTAGAAACGTCAAACCGTCGACAGTTATTCTGAGAAAGGATCTAGAAATGTAAATCTAGAAATCATATACTTAGTTTGTCGGATATATACGTATAACGTATAAGTCTCGATCATGTTAGCTGAACTAATTGGGAAAAAAACAGTGTACCAAAAAGTTGACGAGGATCAGATATAAAAGGACCCTTGTTCTCCTGGTCCCGGAGGGTGCGAGTGAGAATTGGGGATCGCTGAGCGCTAACAGTTGGAATGATGAGAGCTCGTCGTAAAAAATTGAAACCCTCGTATGAGACGGAGAGTGAGCAAAAAAGTTTGTGACGACACCTAACGAACACCAAATGGTAGTCACTGGTGTCATATTTGTTATCATCAGAGTGGATATGTTGTGGGGCGAGGAGGGGGTGAGTCTATGGTGAAAACGAATCTACAACAAATGAAATCAAGAAAGTTCAAATAACATGCTCACGTCACTGATTGGCTCAGTTTCTAATATATTTTTGAAAATTTTACCAATTAGCTTTTCGCTCAGCACGTATGGGGCTCTACGGATGGCAATAAGCAGAAGGGAACAAAAGACAAGTTTCGAAGAAACTCATGTCAAAGTTATCGGAAATATTTAAAAATGATTTTTTCCTAATTTCTCATAATGGCATTTAATTTCAAGTCATTTACTTCGGAAAACAATCCGATTACTTCAATACAACGCGACGTCTGAAAATCGGTGATCGGTTCCTTTCTCACTTGAAGGTGAAAAAAATCCACTCACCACCGAACCCGAGATCGGTTCTGTTTTGAGAATCGGAAAATACCCACTCTATTCTAGTTCAATGATTTTTTCAAACTAGAATCATACCAAGGGAACGTCATAGTTTTTGAATCTTTTATTCGGAAGACAATAAACGAACTGCTCTCATTATTTGTAATGACAAATTTGGCCAACAACATCATTAAATCCAGCTGCCGAGAAATTAAAATGTAAAAACAAAAATTCAACAACTTAACTCATTTATAACATCACATAAGTACTACAACTTGATACATATAACACCTTTGAATACATCTCGGGATTTCTATGACGTAGGGGTGCTAATATCATAAAACAAATCCAAGTATTTTTTAGCTATTTTTATGTTAAGCACAGCACAAGCCCATGCTTATGCATAGGATCCTACCATGTTTATTATAGGTCTGCATTGTCGTTTGACATAACAAAATAAAAGTAGGTACCTATCATTATTACTACAAGAGTTATGATTATTATCAATACTGTTAGTTTTAGGTATACCCAATGTAAAAATAAGGAAATACCTAATTTTAATTTAATTTTTCTATTGGTTTCGTTTAGTTATAAAAAGTAAAATATAACTGGAATTGCCTCTAACCTATTAGACCAGGGTGTAACTGTCTGCATATTTGTATAGATATTAAAATAATGTTGAAAATTTCCTGTCAGACCAGCGAACTCGTTGATTGAGTTACTCAATCCTTTTCAATTTCACTCGGGGTTCGGATTCTATGAAAGGGATTTATGGGAGATTGAGGTGTTAAATAAGGGTGCAGATGGGTCGTGCAGCTGCGGATTGCAAGCTACTGATTGGGGGGCTACCACCGCATTGTGATTTTGAACAACTGTTCAGTTACAGGAAGGTATTCGTACATTGTTGTTTCTGGTGGCCACCGACTGCGGTAAATCCGAAATTTGATTCTTATCATCACTTCGGGTCTCCATTGTTACTCGTTAAATGGAGTAGGCAGGTGGGGGAATACAACGGGGAAGAAATACTGCGAGGGGGATAACGTAGAACCAATAATTTTCTCATTATACAGGGTGATTCACGGGACGAGAAGAGTTGACAAACAAAATTCTCCAAAATTGAAAGAAGAAGTAGCTTCTGATGAAATCGTAAATTATTTGGTCAAAATGATACAACATTTTAGGTACTAATTCGTGACTCGCAAGAAGAAAAATGATCACAAATGATAATGGTAAAAAAATACTTAGGATGCATAAATCTGGAGGGTAGCTTTACACCGCTTTCCTTACTCATAATTATGTAGACCCGAAAACGGCTATTTCAGACTTTTTCGGCTTTGATTTATGCTACTCAATGTTTCTTTTTTAGGTATTAGATGTATTAGTTAAAATTTGACGCTATCATAAACAGAGTTACTCGTTTAAGTGTCATCATAATCCCTCAAATTATTTGGGCAGAAAGTCGTTGAAATGCTGAAAATACTGGTTCCATATTTTTCCAGCATTTTCCCCTGGTTTTTGATAGTAGGAGCTGGAATTTGTGCAGCTAAGTTTCGTCTTGCATACAAGTTGGTGGTAAACTACTGAATGACCCATTTTATTTCGGTTAAATATTAGTGATGAAAGACATGCTATTCCTCATAATTTATGAAGTAGAATCCAAAAATCATATTTTCGAGTAACAAAACAAGGTTTTGGCGTTTTGTGTGTGTAAGGAAAAATGCTGCAAATTATTACACAATGGTTTATTATTTTCTGTATATAGATAGCCCATCTACGATCTACAAAATATCCTATTGACATAAAATACCCACCTACCGC
>JAEMON010000003.1:16095319-16108955 GCA_030264115.1 Lygus lineolaris | reverse complement strand
TCCCCTATTTTCTAACCCTTAGAGCAGACTGACGGTAACGCCGAATTTCACGGCACAACTAGACCCCGAATGGGGCCGGTATACCAAATTGCATTCATTTTGGTCCATGGTAACTAAGCAAAGTGCTGCGTACGGCGGACGGACGGATTTTTTCTTAATTCGATTTATGGATTCTTAGTATCTTGAAACGTAAAACCTCAAAGTTTGATTGAAAATAATAAACCTAAATCGCAAAGGCGATCACACGGCTTCCGCTTTCCGCTACCTTGGTAGACTCCGAAGAAAATTCGTCAACAGTCAGAATGGAAAGATTGAATCAAATTGGAGCATCGAAACTTGCGGCCTTACGGAAGGGTTTCTTGTATTTAAAGAACGACATTGTTTTACACTCGGCATTTCGCAAATATTGCCAGCATGGCTACCTAAAAATTCACATACACTAGACAGTCTCACCATCAACTTCAGTGGGGTTCAAGCTTCATCATGGCAACATTTTTGTTTACCTTCTCCTGATTTGCATACAACGTGAAAGATATATTTGAAACGATAACTTTTAGGTGATTAAAAATTTGCTGATAATAAAAGTTAGTCATAGTTGGAAAAGGTTACTTCGCTGGAATGTTTCCTGCATGAATGAACAATCTGTGCTGGTAAAGCGGGATAATATATTTCGCGTAAGCGTAAACTCCAGTTTGCAGTTGGTCTCACCGACAGTTTAATGGAAAAAGGCCGAGAGAGCGAGCGCGGACCGGCAATTAAAAGGACGATCTAGACTTGCAGCGCTCCTCTTCAGGGGGTGGCTAAATTGACAACTTCTCCACCCCGGTAGTTTCACTTCCCTGCCCGGCTCAACCCTGGTGAGCTTCCAATGAGTTTTTAATGGCTCCATCCAAAAGAGCTCTAACAGGGTAGACTGGAGGGGTCCCCCATTTCAAATCGATGTCTTGGCGAAGTGAACGGACGAGAGGGCGGGCAAATGCGTTTAACATCATATCCAGAGAGGACTGCGGGACTCTTTATCGGTTTTGGGGGTTGATTGAAAACTCTGATCGACCCATCGGCCGCTCGACTTGTCTGACTGCGCTCAGCCGTCTTGCAGCTGTGCCCTCTCAGCAGGACGCATTGGTTGGACTACCTAAAGCACCTACACCGAGTCAAATCTCTTTACGATACTCCCTGCCTCCAGATATCTACATCTGGCCTATGATCAAGTCCTAGACACGACATTTTGGAACAATAAATTATGTACATTTCTAGTTGATTTACAATACCTAGGTATAAGTACACCAGTTTACGAACCAACATCATGTTCAATTCTGTTTACTTCCGAAGCCAGCTATAGATATTCTTCAAACGATATTTCATTCAGAGTTGGGGAGTATTTAACTAATTTCGGTAGTTAAATAGGTACATTTTCAACCACCTAATAACTAAAAGTATATTTGACAAGGTTCCAACTGCAGACTTGATTCTAGTTTGACAAAGTTGTAATTGCCTCGTCCATAATTTCACAAGGTTCCAACTACGCACTCGACGTCAGCAGACTCGGTCTAGTATTAATTTCTCCACTCTTATTTTGGGATGATTTCTACGGAGAAGAAGACTGATGATGAATGAAGAGAATACTGAATGACTTATTATGGAGGGGATAGGTTCTATTTATTCGATTCTGCCTTTCATACCTACCGTAACTTGTTGCACTGTAAACATTTTTCGTGAAAATAAATTATTGAATAAATGGGAAAAGTAAATATAGCAATCTCATTTAATAAAAATCTGGAACTCAACCGAAAGAATGAATTATAATCAAATTGAAACCACACATCCAATCGTATATGTGTCCAATAAGTGTGTGAATATGTAGGTAACAATGTAGCTAACCCCCTAAATTCTAAAATTTCGTTTTTGATGATGTTAATGATATATTTCCGAAATTACCAATTCATTTTTTGAATGGCAAAATGATTCTATTTGGGGCTTTTTTCAGAATTCTGCTTAGTTTGCGAGATGATTTGACTACCCTATCAAAATACACCATTAATCATTCGAAAATTAATGGAAAAAAATAAAAATAAAAAATGTATGAAACATAATTACTGTACACTCTACTGGTTTTCTGAGCTAGAATCAGCGAACATTATGCAAATATTCCATTCCGTTGCCGAATGAGAAGTGAAGCAAATTACAACCCATAAGCGCTGCCATCTAGCAAAAAAAATCTTACTAAAATCGGGGACACAGCCTTAATTGCAACCAAAAGCTAAAAAGTTCCAATTTTGAGGCTCAATTTCTACATAAATATAACACGAATCGGCCAAGACCGATCAATAAAAGAGGAAAATGAGAATAAATAAGTAGTACCTAGGCGAAACCCCTTCTCTTTTTCAAACGTTTTATTGACTCTTCCTTCAAATTGTCCCGAAGGATTTCAATGAAATTCATAATGAGTCCTGACCTTTTATGTAGGCATAAGTAATATCCAATACCACTTATCACCAGGACAATCGACTGAGGGCTGTAAGTAGCAGTAAGAAATCAGAAAATGGCTACATCAGGTATTCGAGTCTATACGCAAAGGAAAGTAGTGTGAAGCTTCAGATGTTTTATACAAAAACATAGTTTAACTTTATTTCTATAATCAATACTTCCAGGATCATTCTTTCGCGCTGAGGAACCTCCAGATTCTAACGGCTCCGGGATAAAAACCCTACACCGGCTGATCGAAAAAACTGGGTGACTCAAAAGGGAGATGTTTTCGTTATGGCCGATAAGAAAGCGGAGCTCGTCAATAACCTTTTTTCTCACTCCGTCGCGTTTGTACGAGTCCCTGAAGGCCCTTTCAGACGGTTTTATCAGCGCGCTTGCCGGAGCGTTAAGTGCCAACACTTATCTCTACAGCGATTACGAAACCTGCTCACCTTTCAGAAATGCGTCCGCTTAATGACTAGGCCTTTTTTCCCTCTTTATGAAGGGAAATGTACTCCTGTTCCGAAACGCTGGTGCTGAGCTGTTACATCTGGAACAGAAAATATAATAACGCATAAGTTATTTCTTATTAGGTAGGTATACAAGCAGTAATAACCACACCCCCAACAACTAATCCGCGTGCTGTCACGTATCTTCTTGCCGAGGTCATAGAAGGTTACAGACAATGGGGAGCTTGAAAAATATTAAAAGCTGAGGGGTTCAATAGAAATACTGACTAGCGAATGGAAATACTCGTATCTATTAGCAATTAGCGCACTCATGCAGGACGTAATGTTGCTCTCAGGTATATTTGTGGAATATCATCAAGAAACGCCCCGAGGACACCATTACAATCATGACCTCTGGAATTGCATGTTACCGATTAATCGGGATGTATTCACCCATGTTGCTCTAGAGCTATACAGGGCATAGATAATTTTGCCATTACGAGGCCGGTAATGCGGGGTTGGAGGGGCGGTAACTCGGGAAGATTAATGGTGTGATAACTTTCCCCGCACGGCAGTAACTCATTGGGGTGAATGAACACTCGTTTGATCTCACCTACATGATAGCTTTTGAGCTCGAAAGCCCAGCAAAAATATTTTTTCATCGATGTTTCAAATTATAATAAAGCGATGGAGTGGGAGCAACCATCGTAACAATAACACATTAATAACGAAAGTTGAACGTGGAAATGAATGTTTCGTATGGAGTGAAAGCGGATCGTTTTTCATTGGTCATACTTATAACATGCCAACAACATTTCTATCCATTATCTTCGATGAAACATAAATACACTTAGTCGAAAGGAATTCTACAAAAAGCAACGCCTACCATGTGGGTGTGGCACATTGAATTGTACTGTTGAAAGGAAAGTAATGTAAGGCACGACCAACCTCATGAAAGGGCAATATGAAGTATCAGTCCCTAACTACAACATAGTATGGACATAAAAGGTGACCTTCCAAACTTCTTCGAAATAGATTACTGATTCGAAGGCAATGAAGTTCATATATAGGACTGGGCTTAACCAGGACAATCCTTGAAAGATTGCATGATTTTGCGGAATTTATTGCGTGTGGAAAGGATAACACGTTTGCCCATGGCACACGGCTACCACGGGATCATCTAGAGGTAAAGTAATGGACTCATATTTCATAAACTCCGCCGATCACTTAAAAGAAAAAACCTGCAAGTTACTACACAACTGATTATTATTTCCAAATATCAGTATATACCCCCTATAGTAGATAACTTGCGTATAGATCACTGTTCTGTCGCCACAATAATAATTATTGTGATGTTACTTCTACTCTCCAGTAGCTATCGACGGACGTCGCTAAGGATATCAGATGTTACGAATAAGGAGGAGTTTAGGAGGTGAAACGATTAGTCATAGGCTAACCTTCTCTGAGCGATACTGAGCAGCATTTACTGAGCAGTTAAAAAATATCCACTAAAGTCCGTCCAACCTTTGGAGCGTGAACCTGTCATTTGGTTTTTGTTAGAAAAGTCTAGTGTATGTAACTTTAATCACTGCCAGTTACAGAGTTACTTTCAATGGGTAGTAAACTTGCAAAACCATGTACCTATGTAAGTCCCCATTTGGGAGAGGATCATGTTTTCAGCTTCCCTGGTAGAAAATGAGGCACTCCATCCATGAAAAACGGAATTTTTTGCTGTAATCTGACAATATCTTCAATATGCCCAGTTTTAAAAAGCGTAAGTCTGAAAACGTCCATTATTGAGGACAATTGTGGTTGTAATAGCTTGTATGTCAAGTGGGAACTGGAGTGCCATTTTCATTTTTCAAGTACAAAAGTATTTACTTGAAAACATGGTTTCGCAAGTTTACTATAAATTTTAAAATTAGGTTAAATCCATTTACCAGTCATGCAAAAACAGTTAAGATAATATTCCATCTCAATCACTTATAGCTAAGTGTAGATACCCTTTTCAAGCTGTGTAGGAAAAAAGCAGCTACCGTTTTCTAGGAAAGCAAAGAGAATCAGCTTGTTGAAGGATTATCAACTCCTCATCTGAGTGCAGCCGAGCAGAAAATCATTTCTCCCTCTCAGCGCCACTTTGAAAAATGAAAGAAGGAAAAGTGTGAAAGCGATCCAGTGAGCGAGAAAAATTGATAGGTCCCGTCATCCAGAGCACGAGGGCATAATAGCATTTTGACCTTGCCGAACAGAAAGGGGACGCTTTTTGCATAATTTGGGGCGCCCACTCGAAAGCGTCGCCTCCGCGCCCTTTGATCCCTACCGAAGCACTTAACGGTCGGTTTGCTGCTTTGAAGGACTTAACCCTCCAATTTTAGCCTATTTAATAAGATGGTCTACTGAACCGTGATCCGGAGAGCTTTTCCGGCGCGAGGAAGAATAAAAAAGGTATCAGGAAAGAAAAGAAATGAAACTGGCTTTCTCATTGAATTTCTTTGGAGCATTGCAATTATAAGGGAGTATGAGGAAGGGGTTCAACAAGTGATGGCAGCGAGCTCTGGACGGCAGCCAGTTGGCGCTGGCGCCATGTTTCCCTGCTCCTTTCCACCGATTTACATGTTTATGTTGATGCTATTCATGAAAATGAGATTCTCCTCCTTTCTCTCGCTCCCAACATTTCTCTCTGCGAAGAATCAAATCGCCCCTACGAAGGAATTTGCGGCCACAGATTGATCGCATCTTTTCTTCCTCCAACGTTGACAAATTTAGATCCAATGTACGAATTCGAATCAAATATATACTAAGTATGTTTTTAGGTTTATTGGGCCGTATATACGGTCGATATTGAAGAAAGAATGAGCTGTGAGTTTTTATGTTATGAGTTTCGTGCTGCGCGGGTTTATGCGTTGAGAGTATAATTCTATGGTTTTATTTCGTCATACCTGAATGTTTCTGGGAGGGCACTTTCTTCAGGCAATTAAAAAATAATGGACCTTTGGAACCAAGAACCAATTTAAATTTTATTACCCTCTGTGTCCCCACTCAAAATTATGTTGTTCTATAGTTTTTAGGGACCATACATAAAAATTAAAAAAAAAATTGAAAAAGCCCTCTATTTTCCGTCTTAGCAGATTTATGATTGAAATTCACTCATAATGTTGTGCCATTTGGTCAAGTTGGCCCTTGAAACTTGGAGTCAATTATTTCTCAAGTATGGAAAATAGGTAGGTGAGAAATTTCCAAAACGTACTACACTCGACATACATATTCGATGATACCTGGGCCGCAGGTGTCCAAACCCCTTCCCAGCCATGAGGTGGCAACATCGCCTTCAATTCTGGGCAGACCACACTAATCCTCCTAGCCCCATTTCCATCTTCCCCTCTGGTCTTACCTGAAGTCTTCCTAATATGACAGTTGACTGGTTGTTTTCTTTCTTCTTTCAATACATTTAGTTCATGTTTATCCTCGTTATGTTTCATGTTGTAAGCAGATCACGATTCTGGTGATGGAATTCTCGAAATATTTAATGGATCACGATTCAGTTGCATAAGGGGGATAACAATTGGAATTATCTCATCCTAATGAGGGTCCCATAAATACTTAGCTCGAAACTTTCAATAGGTATGTCGTAATGGTTTTCCCTTGATTACAATGTTTTCGATCGACTTTTTAAAAAATGGGTGCCTATCATGGGGATTATGGGAGCCTTTCATGGGGATTATGGGTGCCTATCATGGGGATTATGGGTGCCTATCAATACTTCAAAACCGACTTTGTTTCTTAAAATTACATTTCATGCGGTACAATGAGAGTATATTGAAGGGTATCAAATTGATTTTTGATGCGCGATGATCTGTTGGAAAGCAGATCTTCAGGATTTATTGGAAGCTCTGGAGAAATATTGGAGAATGAAGGAAATGAATGAAATGGAAGAGGATGAAATTAGAAAACCGTGGTGTACCTTTAACCTGTGATTCACCGATTGATTTTGAGCGCCGGAAAAGTAGCCCAAATCGAACATCAGCTGATCCCATTATTATTTCAGTTTCATACAATTTTATTGATAAAAGCTTTCCTTGGTCACTGAAAGTTATGTTATGAGATGAGGTACTTACTTATTTCCCATTCCGTTGGTATAGTGAAAATCCACTAGAAATGTGACTCGTACCTAGTGTCAATTGTGTACTTTGACGCAGAGGAGGTCTAACACGATGACCATCTACTCATGTCTAATCCGACTTTATCCTTTACACGACTGTTGAAAAGAGGTGATTCTCAAGCTTTTCGATTACGGGTTGGTATTTTTATCAGATACCAGCAGATCACGTGGGAGAAAGAAACCCATGGAGGAGTTAAATCAGGGAAAGTATAAGGTGGAAATCCACTCTTTCCGGAACCATCGTCGAGCATGAATGGAAATATAAGGGAGAGTTTATAACTCGACAATCTATAACCGGGATCTTCATACGAGTACAATAGTTGTGTTGGGGGGAGATGCCCTATTGGAAATAAATAGATGCTCTTTTGTAACTGCGGAGATACCGCTTGGCTTGGGGATCAACGTTCTAGCAGGGTGTCAGCAGTGGGGTTGCCGTGTGAATGGCGATGTCCTATACTCGGTTAGGGGTCTTAGACACAACCCTGATAGGGGACCTAGACATCGGCTTACTTCCCTTGCCGCTTCGTCGCCTCTGCTTTCAAGCTTTCGCTTACAATAAACAGACGAATAAAAAAGGGATTAAGTGCAGGCTGATCGGATTTGCGAGGGGAAGTCGAAGGCAACATGATCCCCGTTATGGCAGAAATAGGCTATTTCTACCTTCCCTTGGCTCTATGATTAGAGAGAACATCTCAAGTTTTACAAACTAAACCCATTAAGTAGCTGATTTTTGGATGAAAAAATGATATTGCATTTTCTTTGCAGGATGCAAGTTATTCAAATCTGTCTCCACGGTAGTCCTTTTTACCGCCTTGAATGAAGTTAAACAACTATCTTCCACTTTCTTGTAGGTATGTACGTCAGTTATGTACCTACCTATTTATGGAGAAAAGTCTGAACTTGAAAACTGTATAGAAAATCCAAGGTGGTATCAAAACCAAAACGAGAAATATGAATTCGTTGGTCATAATTATTGTGAAGTTTTAGGAGCCAAATTTTATTAAATGGGTAATTTGGGTAAGGGTAAAATCTGTTGAAAACTCCATCTGTGCAAATTGGAACGGTTCATTTCTCTATTCCGCCAGGTAAGGAAGGACCGCCCGGAGCGGAGCCGGAGTACACCCATTGACGATGACGAATTTAATTTATTAATTAATTACAGACTGTAATTTACAGTCAGAGTCAGTTGAACCCATTCTGTTTTCATACTTACTTACCTACCTAATTGTTAATTATTTTTTACCCGTGTCGTATATTCGTATCCCAGATCACTACCAATGCAAGCATGTGCAATGAAACCGGGACTACAAAAATTGATGAAATTCATATGAGATAAAAGAAAATCGCTTCACCCTGATCCAGTGTAGCTATGAGTGCGGCGATATAGTATCGGGAAAGGAGTTGGGTGATGAAAGAGCACCCTGTTGTTGCGAGTCGCAACTACGGCAAGAAAAATGTCTTCTACTGTAGTAGCTTTGGTCTCCCTCAAACTACATGAATAGCAATAATATTATTTTCATCGGAATGAAATCGAATTTCGAAATTATTAATAAAATTGGATCTTTGGTTTTAATGTCTTTGTTGAACATGCCAAAAAATATTTTGCAGCGGTTGACTTTGTACGAAAATTAATAGAGGTTGGCACGTTGGCTACTGCTGAAGAAATACCATTGTGATGGAATTAGACTATTACCTATTTGAGATAAATAATATATATTTTAAAATGGTATGGTCTTTCTGCTGATGAACTTAAAATTCGAAATTGATGTGATTAATTATCACATTGCATGTTGGCATTGCCTATTTACGATAAATATGTTATAATATGGACAACTACATTACCTACCTATTTATAGTAAGTTTAAAACAGGAACAGGAATTATGTAAAGCTTCGGATTTTATTAGAGGCAGTCACTTGAAATATTGTACTTTTCATTCCAGTCTGGTTCATTTTAAAACGAAGCCGTCCATAATGATTGGAGCGTCGGAGAAAACCGAACAGAAATTGAGAAAGTGCTTAGTCCTCCACCTCTTCTATTCAGCAGCTCTCGCCCGCGACTCCATTTTTTGAAGGGGCAACTTGCCCGACATCAGAAAACAGGGTAGTGGTGGGGTTGAAGGAGGAGGGGGGGGGGGGGGGGGGGGGGGGGGGGGGGGGGGGTCTAGCGCTTTTTAATCGAATGCTGCGGTCTCGTCCACATAATTTATTGACTCTCCTCCCTGGCGCCCTCTGTTGAAACTCTCTCTCTTTCCGATACAGCGTTCCTGGTCCGGCAACTCCTGATAAATAAACTCCCTTCCTGGAGGACATCGATTCCATGAACCGGCCGGGACCTGGGAGAGTAAGAAAGGCGAATAAAACCTCGTCTACCATCCGACCTCTTTATTATGGCCCAGCAATACCGTGCCTTCGGATATTGTTCTTCCGGTATTGTAATCCATCCTCTTGAGGTTTACCAATATTCAATCTACCAAAATTTTACTGTAAGAACATAATAATCTAAGTCCATGATAACCTTAAGTCTGTTCTGAATATATATTCAAATAATTAACCCTCTGAGCACACTCCTTGAGGAAATACGCAACCTAAAAGCACCTGGGTTTTTTTATGACCGCACTACTGGCAACATCATCAAACAACTTCCAAAAGTGTTACTTTACCTCATAAATGTAGAAATGCGACTAAAATGCCTCGCAGTTGGAATCAGATATTGAAACCTGGCGAGGAATCATCTGACAACCCTCGAGCTACATCATTGATACCAATGATTACCAAGCATTTCGAGAGAGACTGAAAACTGTCATTCAAGAAAAGTTACTCATCCCCCATCATCAGTTCGAGAAAAACATTCTACTATGGATCAAGTACATCGCATCACTGAAGTAATTATTGAAAACAGCCTTGAGAAGATAAAAGTTCGTGCTAGTGTTTTCCTTGATGCCTCCCAAGCATTTGACAAGGTCTGGCATGAAGGACTACTATATAAACTTTAAAGAGACTTACCAGATCAATTCTAACTCCTGGTAAAAATATACCTCAGTGAAAGAAATTTCAGAGTCAAGCATGAAAAGGAGGGTACCCTGGCTTCAAGAAAATTAAGGCAGGCATTCTAATTTTTTCATGCAATTCAGGCCGGTTGAAAAAGGAAAATTATACTATTATAGTCCTGTACTATAGTAGTTCTATAAATAAAGGAGCGTGGTCGCGAACTAATGGATTATTCATTTTATTCCGATCATTAGTGAGTCTGGAGATGAAAAATTGTTTGAAGAAACGCTTCATGATTTTTTAATAGAATGATTAGAAAATCATATTTTTGAGGGCTTGCGCATGCGCAATAAGTTTCCCCCCTCAACTTTCTATTCGGATTCTAGGTGAAACTTCATGGGAAAATCACCAGCCACTGGATATTCTAGTGCACAAAAACATGCACAATAACGCGCTGAATACATGCGCAAAATGAAAAAAACCGTGTTTTGTCAATGAATCAAGTGATTGTACGATACATTCATTTCACTGTGAATCACGGGGAGATTCTCATTTTTCGATAATATAAATCCCTTGGACCACCTACCTATACAACAGCTGCAGCAGATGTTGTTATTACAACAACTACAGCGGTTTTATGATTAGATACCATCAAGTTTAAGATAAATACTTTTTTATTGGTGGATCTGGATATCTGCCAAACATCCTTACTTTTAGAAATAAGTAATGGTCTGGGGACGAAAAAAAATAATCATGAGATTACACAAAGCTAAGAGCTTCTGGCATTTTTAATAACCCGCTAGATTGATAGCTTGATGCTCGGAGGATCCGTCAGGGAATAGAGGGTTGGTAGCCCGGAAAATTTTTATACAACGGATAAACGACGCGGAAAAGGTCCGAGCAGAATCAAATTACTATCTGAGAAGTAGAGAAAACGTTCGCCAAGCTGAACTTCCTTGACAGCTATCCATCGCAATTTTGGGGGGAAGACCATTGAAGGAAAGTTACAGTTCCCCGGAAGGGCTAAAGTGAGCTGAAATAGTCAACGTGTACTGATACGAACTCCCTGCCTATCTCTTACCTTTCTCTTCCTCTAATGATGTATATATGAGATGGGGCTGAGGGGTACGAACATACGACTTCAATCACTATCCTAATTTCAGCGACCAGCATTGGCAGAGCATCAACTTTCATCAGCACTTAACTATAATCCTCGATGTCTTTTGGGGAACTTGGATGGTGATTTTCAATTTTCAATATTTGAAGATCGTGGTGCTAAATGAGGGGTATCCAGCGATCAAAATTGGGCGAAAATGGAATAATGTTAACTGGGACACTCAGCGGACGGATTCTGAGGAACCTCAATGATCTCACACCTTTTTTCAAAATGTTTTCTAGTCAGGCTGGACGTACCAAAGTTGGTCATTTCAAGCTGACATTGCTGTGTGGTGGTTTTCAAGGGCGCTGAATAAGATTTTGAGGTTTAAAATGCAAAATTCCCCCATGCAAGTCTCTGATAATTGACATAGGTATTCATGATTAAGGGACTGCCCGACTCACATCCCATACAGCCCAGGTATACGAAATTCCCTCTCTCTTCGTTTAATCTGCATAGTTTTCCGGACTTCAACAAGAGGGAGAATAGGTAGACAACCGAAACTCGTGGGAGTCACCCCTGGGGGCCTTCTGCGTCAAAGGCTCTCGAAGCAAGGAGGTGGCTTTTGTTCGGGTTGATTTACGTCGCCCCCACCCCATCTCCAGACCAACCTTGCAACTCTCGTCTGTAACTTCTCAACTCCCATTATCCCCCAAACTATTTAATAACGGAATACCCCGGGTAATGTGAACCTCAACTTCTTATGGGCACAAAACTTGGTTGCAGAACTACCTATGGAAACTTTGAGTCAGGGGCGAGGCACAGAAAGGCCTTGGCGAAACGATGTTATTCAGTTAGCAAAGTCTGATAGAATGTATAAAGACCATAAAGTTGTATAATGATTTGGTTGCTCGAAAACACCGTTCTGGCTTTGCAATTTACTACCAGTCTCAATATTTTCGTCACCATCGTAGAAGCCTGTATGTAGTAATCACGGAGTACCTAGTACTTTTAATAATACCCATCGTGAAGTGAGCCTTAGAGTTGACTCCTATAGACTTCACATCACATCCTTTTCACCATTAGAAGACGTGCACCGTGCATGGAGACCAGACTTCTTGGTGTTCGAGTAGTGAGTGTCATAAAAATTCAACGCAATATCACCCACCAATTCGTTTTTGTACAGTTTGCCCAAATCTTGTAGGATTGGTTTACAGTGGCAAACTAAGGCGAGAAACCGTTTGCAACCGCGTTTGGGCGTTCGCAGTGAATTCCGGGATCGTCTCTGACAGTACAGTATCCACGTTTGTAGCGTCCGGTTGGACTCATGCTGTGGATCATCAGATCGGGCATATTATGTATTTTCCGCTTGTCGTTTTCAACGGTTCTGAACAGTAGTTGATCGCGAATGCGCACTTTACCAAACCGGTTGAGATCGGTTTGCAACCACTACCAACAAACCTATTGTAAAGAGATCAAAACTGCTTGAAGATTTTTTCGGAGATAGTCCAAATTTTTGTGATTTTATGAAGTGGGTAGGTGGTCATGTTGATGTTTCTTTCCCAATAAAGAGTAACAAACAAGTAAGAATCTATTGGGTCTCAGTCTATCCAGAAGTATTTTGATCATAGCAAGGAGAGATTTTGTTTGAAAATGAACATCAACCAAGTGAGAATCCTTGCAGTTTGCAAGAAGCTAATTTCACAACTAAATACATACGAATTCACCAGTGTTTTCGCAGAGGCACAGAAGTACCTATGCGAAGAATCAGAATTCATGATTACCCATACATAAACACCAAATCGTTGGAAAAAGCTTTCCGTTGTCTTTTGGCTTCACATCCAAATTGATTCTAATGGATACCTCCGTTCGAAGGGAGCACTCAAGATAACAAGCTTTCGCGGGAAGTGTATAAAAGTATCTAGATTTATCTGGGCGAAAGAAAGAATCCGTTGGTTCCGATAATAGAGAAAAAACGTCGAAACGATATTTATGGACACGGAACAAAGAGGGCGGAAGGAAAGGGGTGCTCAAACGTTCATCTTTCTTCGGGTGTAATTGGTTGCTTCAATTACAGAAACGCCTCCCCAGTAAATATACTACAATGGGACTCTCCTTTTCTGGATGCAGGAATGGACTCTGACTCTTCTTCCAGCGGAATTAGATTACTTTGCTTTGATAGGGAAAAAGCAATTAACAGGTGAGTGGAGCCTTTGCTTTATTGGATTTGGCATTTTGAAGGACCAAGACAAAGGAAGAGGGTTCAGATGTAAAACATCCCAATCCAGTGAGAGTGATGAGAAGACTTCCATTTCCCGATTTCACGGGATTCCCATGAGGCCGGGAATTTTAGGGATTGTTAGTAAATTAATGCCTTCTTTGTACGTATTGGCATTTTCTTGTATGTATATCTACCTATTTTTTGTCTTCGGTTTTGTAGTTTTGTGTGTCCTGGCCAGGTTATGGGCACCTCGGGA
>JAEMON010000003.1:16027680-16043424 GCA_030264115.1 Lygus lineolaris | reverse complement strand
ATAAATAGAACGACTATGAGTGGGGAACGTGATACTGACGAACAAAGTTTTTCTGGGTGGGACGTTGATTATAATTAATCGAGTTGTATTGTTGCGGAGAAAATTTCCACCAGGGAGATGCGAAGACGAATGGAAGGGCTAGCGGATGTTGCGGGTCCTCCAAATGCTTGAAGAGGGTCGGGCGGTCTATGGGAGGTTTTCTCAAACTCAGGGGATGGTTTTTCACCCCAGAGCAAGGGGGGTTTTCCACCCTAGGACAGAAGGGTTTCCCACTCCAGGATGGAAGGGTTTCCCACCCTAAAGGGGTTGAGGTTGGGGCGAGTGCCCAGTCAAATAACAATTAGCTCCGGCTCTGATATGGGGGTGTAATTGTTCCTGAGGGCGAAGAGGGGCTGACGTGTGTCAAGCCCGATGCCGTGTGCGTGTAACACAAGACGTCCATAGGGGTTGGGTATGATCCAGTGTATGAGTGTGTTTCGAATAATTAATACTCATGCATAATGTTATTGTGTCAGTCTCGTCCACTTTGACACTTTTCAAAACACCCCACCCTTTCCACCACAACACCCTTACCTCCTCCACTGTAGCAATCAAAATCACCATGAAATTGCAAGCTGATATTACCCTCCCCTTGCTGATTACACTCACATAATATACTAAAGGCACGTGTAGTTATAGAATTCAGACTTGAGAGTCAACCCTCTGACGCAAAAGCTTCTCCAATCGAATGGTGAATTTTCAAATAAAATTGATGGTTATCTAACACAACTAACATTTTAGTAGGGAAGAGAGGTTGATTATTGAAATTTACGGAAAAAACACATACAAGGTTTTATTTTAATTTATTAACAGAAAAATTGCCATAATTTTCGGATTTAAACCCCCTCAAATACTCACAGGAATTGCATTTTATACCAATGTGACCGCTTGTTTAATTTTTCACGGCCAGCAATGAATGTATGATTGGGTTCTCGATTGAAACTAAAAGGGGAGTACGGGGGTGACTGGGTTAGACAATCAAATATTTGTATCTGTCTAGATAGGTAACCGATTTATCTGAGCAATGGTGTGTTCTTAGTGACCGAGTCGGAAACGTAATAGTCAAAATACGAGTAGATTCCAAAACATAAACTCCTCAAGATAATTGAGTGAGTGCATGTACATACAGGGTGTCTACAGTTGAAATGGGACAACCTTCATTAATCGATTCTACAGGTAAGTTCCAACAAAAAGTGTCCCTTAGAGTTTTTTAACTCCTTGTTACCGCGAGTTTTTTCACTTTCAAGAATCTGTTTTTTTCTTCGAACTCACATCACTGAAATAGTCATAACTCCTTCAAGTTATATTACAGTGTAATGTTAAAAATAAATCTACCATTGAAAAGACGAGCGTTAAATTTCCCATAAGGAAGGCCTACTGGCTATCTATAACGGTTGATTTTTCAGGCTCAAAACTTTGCCCAAATTCAAATTGTGAGGATGTCCCGAAATGTGACTTTTATTACGCATCCGTTCGCCGCTAATTAAACCAGTACTATAGAGCTGGGTGCTGTACAGGAATAACTTTCTCATAATCTCTGCTTCCCGACAGTGTATCAATTTTTAGTTTTAGTGCAATGATTGAGGGATATAATTGCTTTTGAATAGTAAATATTTTCAAATTTGTGATTTTTAAATTGTATACGAAGCAAAAATACTATGAACGATGACATTTTCGCCATTTTGAATGAACACATTAGTATATAAATATCATGAAATAATAAGAGACCTTCCCGCACAATGGGGTACAAAGCACCTCCGACAGGATCAAAGCGACTGAAGGGTGCCCGAGGCTATTTTGATCATCAATGAGAACAATTGGGGCTCAAGAGGATGGCTCATAGTAATAATAACATTATCGATGCAAACAACAGACCCTACCAGTTAGAATACTCTTGAACATGGCAATTGATATTGTACTCTACCGACTAAGCAATCAACGGAAGATTAATTACTATCATACCTGAGGGGCAATGTCAACTACAAATTATCATGTTAGCATAATTAATGTTTTTCGAGTGGAATTCATTCAAATTTATACAAGCACCAGACATCAGTCCGAGGTCTCAATTTATTTCAAAACCTCACTGCTCAAATCAACCCTCACCAACCTCTTGTTTGAAATTTGATGATTAAAATTGTGATCATTAGCACACTCAAAACTGTGAGAGTATACCGACCTACAAAATCATATTGGGGCGAAGACATTTGTTATACAGCTTTTCGGGAACAGTTTGATAGGTTAGGAGTCAGGAAGTCAGATTTGCTGGATGAGCTTTGAAGCTAACTTCTCTTCTATACATTCCAAGAAGTTGAAATTTGGGTCACAGCCATTTTATAGGCGTGACTCTATTAGAGGCTGTTTACTGATACAGTGATGTAATTCAACAAAGCTGAATTAGGATAGTAGGATAATACCGGTGGTTCTAGGTGAAAGAAGAGGAAAACAATCTATAACTAGGTTGTTTACGATACACAATTTATATCTACAGTACAATTATCCAAGAACGTTGCAATAGTATGTATTCCGTAAAGAGAAGGTAGGCAGATAGGTACTCGATATCTGGTTTGTTGGACTTTTGACAGTTTGATATTATTGACACTGTAGGTATAGAGATCGAGCCAACTCAGAAGTATCTGTCAATAAGGATCGGTAGATCGATTCCTGCTAAAATTTTATTACTGCATTATTCTCTACTAGATTTGTGTTGATCAGAATTTGTTGAATTAATTATCCTGATGTTATGATTTTTATTGTTTATCATCGCTGACAATAGTAGGTACTAATTTTTCACTGGTATTAGTGACTTGCTGATATCTACCTGGTTTTTTAAATTAATGAGGGCAGGAGTGTAATGTTTACACCATAATATTCCTTCGAGCCTTGAAGAAGATAATAAATTAATCGAAAGCTCGGCGAAGAAGGTGGATATTTCAGTGGACCCCATTCCCGATCCTAATTGAAAGATATTTGATATGGAATATGGCTGGGGGTTAAGTAAAAAAAGCGTTATCATGCGCACAGTAATTATTGTTAATAGCTGCTACGCTAGAAAAAAATTGTTAGTAAATATTGTGTGTCGCTCACACAATTCATGAGCTGACCCTTCGGCTATTGAGTAAAAACCAGTTTGCATCAGAGCTGCAACTCTTACTAGCGTCTCCTTCTCCGCGCTTGGCTGAGAAAGTTCCTCGTCAGAAGTTGAAAGCGCGGCCTCTTTTTTTTCTGCACAGATTGAAATCGCATCTCCGCACAAATCTTATTGGCGAGTCGTGATGAAGGAAAAGGCACGAACTTCGATAGCGGAGACTGGATTTGGAAGAGATTCCATTGTTCGAAAACCGGAGAAAGTTATGGAATCAATTTCGTAATGAATTTCCGTTGTATTACGAGGAGGTGATCCAATCATCGTTGACCGCCGGAGGTCAAGGCAGAGAAATTCCTGGAGAACCCTAATAACCATAATTTAACTGAGACCTAACATCTAATGAAGGAGGGTTTCAAATTGAATACAGGTAATAATAAAATGTTAATTTTTACCTGACGATCGAAAAAGCACAATTCATCGGTAATTATAAGGCCAAAAAATGTACTAACAGTGATTTTTTTCAATACACGAGTCATTTTAGAGATGAGTTGATTTAAAAACAAAGTTCGACGATGACGACATTTATAGGGAACCTTCAAAGGACTAACCAGCACAGTCCCTGAAAATTTCACCAAAATCGGTCAACTAGTTCTGGAGTTCTGCACGTGACAACAAATTACCAGTACAAGGTATGAGGTTGAGCACTGATCAAATCGTGACGACATTCATAGGTGATTCCCTTGAACCCAGCTCCCAACCACCTCCTATGAACTTGAGCGAAATCGTTCCATTTGAAACTGAGAGAAACAGTATTTTCAGGAAAATATGCAAAGTTGTAATGGGGGAGTTGTAACATTAATTAATATGTCTAAAACGTGCAGAATGATGATGATGATGATTTATGAGAATCATTCAAGGGAGGAGTTCTAGAAAATCAGTTTTCGTCCAATTGCAATTAATATACATTCGTTTAGGTGTTCTGAGAAAAGTAATAACGTGCAGTTGAGTAATACTTTGAAGCGTTCGGTTTTTCTAAACGGTGTTTGTTGCCAACCCATTGAATCATGAATCTATAAAATAAATATGACTTCTTAATTCGGAACTTATCGAAAGCGTACTTCAAGTAGAACATAAATAGAAAACTATATTCCTCGGTGTGGATGACGAACCATTCTATTTACTTTCGTTCTCCACTTCCATGTTTCATCTCCACTTGAGTCGTTTTTCCGGTCGATCCGACCTCCGGCACTCGAGCGAACGTCTCGTAGGGTGATGCCTCAGCAGAAAGAACCGCCGAGTTTGGCGGTGGCAGTCGTTTGTGTGTCCGCCAACAGACCTTGGAATTCAGTTCATATTTCTTCTCTACAACAGCGTGTGGTACTCTCAAAAGATTTCTGACTTCCGCGGGTTCGCCATTATCGTCCTATTGCTATGAAGTTGATATTATTTCGGATGATCGACACCTCAAAACACACAGAGTATGTTGTATTGTACAGGTGATAGAAGTCAGGGTACTGGTAGATGACAGTCTCACAAATAACCTCCATGAGTTTTGAGGGAGAAATACGAACAAGAAACTTTTGGGAGTGTTACCAGTAAAGCCTAGTGGCGGCCACATGTTTGGGCGTTCCTTCTTAAATCTGATGAAAGTCACATCCCCAGCTTCCCATGCATCAGATCTTCATTATCATTTCATAATTATCAAATTTTATTCGGAACCAGTCTCCCTTTCTCATGCTCTCGTAATGCTCGAGCTGTGAATGTAGTAACATCCTCACATGAAATGAAGGTGGTGGGGCATAAGATCATGGCTCAGGGCTCTTATAATCGACTTCTGTTCGAAAAGGCGAAGGAGGCCTAGAAACCTATGAAATCATCTTATTGTGGCCCTGTTCGTCTACACCATCAAGCTAAGTCTTGAGGTGGTACCGGGGTGGTGTTGAACAGTTTTTCAAACTTTTCTCAGCCAACAATTCGCCAATTTAATTTATGTTTTCGTAATTTTTCCTCTTTTTCGAATATCGAAGGCAATGTTCTATCAAAATGTTAAAATCTAAAAAATTTTGAATTCAATTTGAAATTTGAAATTTCAATAGCTAACTGCTCGTACGAGTTGAATACCTAATAGAAAGAATGCCGAAAACAGATTTGAAATTGATCGATTTTCAACGGAGAAATGTTTGAAAAACTGGTTGAAAAAATGGTCAGGGGAAGGGGTTTTTCCATTTTCAATTTATTAGTCCCATATGAAATAGTTAGTAATAATGTTATAGTTGGAGTTCCTATGATCTCTTGATAGCCGAGATTCAGACATTTTTGTGGATATTTTGGGCCAATGACGGTACTCCCTGCTCTGGAGCACATTTAAGGTTCTCACGTCTATGCTCTTCACATGGCCTTATCTTCGATGGAAATCCGCTTCATCTCATTGATATTCTTTCGAAAAATTAACTAACACTCCAGCCTCATTAAGAGGTAAACTAAACAAAAAATATTAGGTATAACTATTTGGAATCCCATAACCTCAATATTAACACCATCGTTTATAGTTCTGATCCGTCGAACAAAAGTCAAGATTGTTAAGAAGATATGAGATCATAGAAACAGGTTGCTATAATATCGGCAGTTTCGCCACTTTCATTTCAATTTCGGTTACTGATCGGTCGATGAACGAACTCTCGGCTTCTCCCGATCCAAAAGGTCTCGATATCTAATCGTAAATATTACGACTCGCATTAACGACGACCTCAAATTACTATCGAGCGAAAGTTTCCCTTCCTCCGGTTTAGATTCGATTTTTTTTTCTTTTTTTGCATTTGATCCCAATAACTGGAGCATGGAGCTGTAGCCTCTTTACTTCCGATTCGCGAATGTTTACTACGTGACTTTTCGCTGTTAGGTGATCTATAAATAGAACGATAAAAGCCGTTCCTAGAGCTGCATGTTATGATTTAGCTCTCAACTCGGGCTAAACGTTTCATTTGAACGGTTAAGAAAGAAAAAGGGAGTAGCATAAGCCGCAACGTACCATTTCCTTTGTAATTATCACAGGGAATAACAAATTACATCAATAGGCATTTCGTTAAAGCCACTATGTATAAGCTCAGTATTAAAAGTACATACATTTTCCTAACAAGATGGTGAATAAACGTAGAAAGTTCTGAACGCATACTTAATAATATGTACCTACATAAATTTTTGGACCTCCAGTCAAAATGACGATAATCACATAATATCATTATTACTAACAGAATGGGATGAGTTTGTCCTACAAATAATTCAAGATAGATTACAACGTAATGATACCGGATTGTACATCATATACTCTTACTGTAATATTAAAGTGTAACCGACAAAAGCATTGAATCGCACTTGATTTTGACTAATTCTCCTATCCTCCCCTTATACTTGGGGTAGGTAGGGGGAAACCTCTAAATTTTTCAATTTTTTATCCACTGTCATCTCTCAAAAGTGAACACAATGTCGTGGAATTCCAAGTTCTACCTTGATGGTACAATACTAGTTTATGTGTTTTAGCATTTTAAGAAACAACATGGAAAACCATCTTCTCCTTTTTCTAATAAATATATAATTTACTAGGTGTTTCCCAACTCAGATAGCTGGAGAAAACACAATAATGAAATAAGAGGTGTTTTTGATAGTGTACTTATGTACTACCTAATGGACCTAGTATGTACAATAGACAGTTGAAGGCAGAACCAAAAACCACTTGTACCATAGCACAATGATGACATGGTGACATGCCTCTGACGAGGCGACATGCGAAACCGGTCGAACCTTGAAGCAAGAGTTTAAAGAAAGCCAGCTAAAACTTTCCCCTTTTCCACAACCTTCGTGAACAAAATGCTTCGGCTACCTACCTTGGTAGTCTCGGAAGCAAAAATAACCCCAAACACGTATTGATGCGTCCCAATTCTAAGTAGTTTATTATGGTGCCCTTAATATTATCGAGCCATTCAATATTGGTGATGTTGACACACGTATAACTGAAGAGGAATAACGAAGAGGCAAATAACCAGCGATTCTAGTTCACGTCAACGGAAACGAGTCTCATCTAAAATGTAAGAGAGGGCGGCCAAGAACATGATTGATACCGACATGACGCTCTTTTTATAAAATGTCAATCCGCCAATATATCAGGGGCTTCGAAGCGGTGCTCCGCTCTAGCGTGCACCGAAATAAGAGGGTGCATTGCGGTGAAGGTACGTTTTGCTTGGCAGGGGGGTTAGATTACCCCGGGGGAAGATTATTCCTATAAATAAATCAGACGTTCTATCTATTATGAACGCTGAACGGGTTCTAAATTGGTCACGGAGTGTAATGGAGGAAAATCAATTTGCTTTTTATTGGTGAGTCCTTGACTCTGCCGAATACTGTCAAACGTGGCACAGTTTTTACTTTCCTGACTTGAGCAAAAGAGTGAAGGGAAAGTATCGTAATCACCCAACACCAATTTCCGGAACTGAGCGAAGAAATTCATTTATTCTCAATTTTAACCACAACTATACTTACGTTTGAATCAAATGCACATACATAAATGTACTGTTAGGTATGTAGAATAGGTAGCTTGTGGACCACGATTGTAACTTGACGTAAGACCTTACCAAAATTTCGAGTATAAGCCTTGCACAGAAATAAGGTCTTGCAGAGATTCCAGATTGATCCATTAGGTATAAGTTATTAGATCGAAACTTTGAAATACTCGTACTTGAAAAATATACGAAAAATCAACCCTCATATCCAGGGCACTACTGTTTGGGCCCTGAGTAGGAACATATTTGAATAGCAATTTTCGGTTATTTTACAGGAAGGGAAAGTAGTGTGAAGGTAGTGGCGACTTCAAGCAACCAAGTGATTTGGGAATTTTCTGAAAAGTAATGTACATTGCTTTGTACATCTCTATAACAGGTACAGTGGGCACGTGGGCTAAATTCTATGACTATTTGAAAAATAAGAAAACTTACATTATGGATCGTCTTCGGTGTTCGAAAAAATCGATTACTAATAGGTGGGTACGGAGTATACAACAGGCTTCTCAAAGTGGTAGGTACTTCTTACAGGTGCCTGAACAATAAAAGACTTCAGGTTCCGGAGAACGTTTTTTTTTTTTTAACCAATAGCTAACTGAATAGGTAATAATAAACTCCGACATATTATTATTTATTATACTTACCTACTTTGTTGGTAATGGGGTGTTCCAGTGAGTCAGCATTTTTTATCTTCGACCTCAAATTCGGACGGATTCAACTCTCATGAAAATCCAGGACTTCCAATCTTCAGCTCGAACACTTCCGTGCAGTTCCGTCACAAAACGGGCGGAAAGGATCCCGCATCGTCATGATGTCGCAGTGTCTGGAATGAGAGGGTCCTCCAGACGGGAGGGTTGATATCGTGTGAGTATCTCATTCTCCACGTTCCATTTACACCCAATTCCGATCGACGGATACCCATCATATTGCACCTTTTTTTAAATCTTTCAACGACATCTTTCAATCAAAATCATACAAAATCGACTTTTAATACTTTATTACACCAAGTTGGAATTTTGGACTGGTACCTGCCTACTCATATAGATGAAAATTATTGAAAATCTAGAATAAGCAAGATTTTCTTCAGTAGGATTATACCAATTTCACCCTCACGATTGTAGCAATACCAGGAAACTATTATAATAGAATCAATATAGAAATGTTTCATCAGGAGAAGATTGGTTCTGAATGTGGAACTCCCTAGAGAATTTCAAAGGCATTTTGTGTTGTTGACAAACACTTTTAAGGTAACACTTTTAAGGTATCAAAATGATTCAAAACTATTTACTTAGTGGAATAAAACTATATACCTACCTACTTACTTGAAAAACGTATAGTAAACGTCCAGAACCATGGGACAACATAGCACACCTCGTTTTTAGGAGATGACAGAGATTTATAGTGATGATAGGATACTTTAGCGTAATTTTGCACTTTCTCCAAATAGGGAGATGAGTACTAGGTATTATAGAGACTTGTGATTATATCAAGGAAATATTCACTTAGATATAAAAACCTGCAACGGACCTAAAAATATGCCGCACTGCTACCTCTCCTCGTCTGGAAGGGATGATGTTGCTACCAGTCTTGGCAACGCTCGGACGCACCTGGTCCCCAATCAGTGTCTCCGCCAAATGGCCTGTCAGAAGACCTTTTGAGAAGAGTCAATAAGTGGAATCAACTCCCGAGCGACCCGAGCCAATTGTCTCCTAACATCCAACCCTCCTGGTCGTCTTATCTTCGGCCGAACCAATTAATTTGTGACCAGACATCGGCATCGGCCGGCCGGTTATTGGTGTCGAGATGGTTTGGGCTCAGAGCCCGCCCTCGCGTGGACGGTGATTCCAATTACTGAAAGCTCCTAGAAGCTACTTCACTTTCTTTCCAAGAGGCTTTTTCACTAGACCGCCTCCACATGGCGTTTTATATTTCATTATGGGACAATAATCCGAGTGGACGTCAGTTAAGTGATTGTTGTAGACACGGCAAAGGCAACCTCTGAAATCACATTATGTATCTTTTCTCTCTCCCACCTAGAATATCTTTCTTCATTGCTCTGATATCAAGACTTCGTTCTCCAGCATTTGCAAGCAAGTAAAAGTCATACACCAATCAATCCATTAGCAAACGTAGCAAATCACACAACAACAGATCACTGAAATGGTTAGAGTAAATAATGAATCACCAGCTGTACCACAAGACTTTGAAGTCTTATAGAAAATTTCATGATGATCACGAATATATTATTATTAGGGGTCCCTGGATGGACAATAGCTACCTACTTTTTCAAGAAAATGAAAAAATAAAAACACTATGAACAAACATAATTCGGGATAAATGTAGGAAATTAAATTCTGCGTCGAATGAGACCGACCGCAGCTCTACAGGTATGTTCTTTCTCCTGAGTAGATCGTCAACGTTGAGTAACTAGACAGCCTCTTCGTTTCGTATTATCTACAAGCCTCCTGAGATGGTCGTTGGGCTGTTGCTTGGGTCTTGATGACTTCAATTATTGAGGGAATTCATAGATCCTTGTGTATGTTTGCTGAGCACCGGTATGCACTAGTCCGTAGTTCAATATTCTGAAATGGCTGTATTTATATTGTGTTGCTTTGGGTGGTACAATCCCACAATTGTGTACCATACGTAAAGACTTGTGATAGAAGTGGAGGGGTCCCTACTACGTGGTGGGTATATTGAATGTGGTAGAATCCCCTCTTTTTGTCTTTGTTTTCCACACGATCAAGTTACATTCAAAATTTTGTTATTGGTGTATGACTCTCTTGTGTGAGGTGGATACCTATTTTATCTTTCTTTGTCTCAGGATACATTCCTACTTCATGTCAATTTTCGTTCTTGTTTTCAAGTTCATTTCCTTCTTTTTGTAGCTGTGGAGATGTTTTTGTAGGAGATAGGTACGAACCCTAGTATGAGTGGTTCATGCTGCTTCATCAATTGCTTGGCTGGTCTTGGTATGGGTTGCCCTGAACCTCTGTTTTTCCTGTTATGACTGCACTGAAGGTACATACTACTGTACCTTTCTTTAGAACACTATATATTTTTCATTTTGTTCATTTATTTTATAATTGCAATTGACTTGTGATAGTGAATACTGCATTTCGGCTATTAGGAATATTGGATTTAGGTTTTTGTACTGCTGTCAGGTGTCGCCTGAACACGGGTCACGTTTGGCTCGAAACGTCGTGGGGGAATACAGAATGTAGGTGGAATTCCTCGTTTTCCTGGCGGAATCCCGATTATTATCATCCATACACAGGTAGGTATATTCGTAATGAGAGTGAAATTCCCTATAATGTTTTGATCGGTTAGTTACCACCTTGTCCATGGAATAAAGGTGGAAGAAAGCAGCTTATAGTACGTCAAATTTTTCGATATATCACGACCCACTCAATTCTCATCCGGTATGATCGCACTCGTAAGGTCCCCACCCTACAGGAGGTCTCTAATTATATGGTGGTCCCGCGAGAGGGCCGACACCTGTTGTCACCGCTTCCCACTCTCACCGTCCTGGTCCTGGTTAACCTCGGGGAGTCACCTGATCGCCCGTCGGCGCGGCGTCATGACGGATTACGCCAAGGAAACGGTTCAATAACCCGCACGATCCGGCCGTCAATCGCAGCTGTGGCCGATCCAGTCAGTCCGCACCCTCCAGTGATTCTTTATAGCACAAGTTGCAGGGTTAGTCCAAACTGGGAGGGACTACTGCATATTCAACTCAAGCTGTGAACATTTCTATAAGAAATTCTAGTCATCCAGCATGATAATGAACGAATTTTCAAAGAACGGATTCCTTTCATTTTTTTAAATTGTGAGGGGGTACAGACCAGGATGACTAACAAGCAACGGATTGGACATTTCTAACTCTCGAAATACGATCCTAAATCCTAATGTATACTTATTTAATTAGTCAATAAATTATTAATAAACTGATGCGCCTGGGAGAGTGTTTACCCAAGAAAGGATTTTCGGACAATCAAGTTCTGAGATACAAAAGTTCAATATCAGAATATGTATTCAATAAATAGTGAAATAGGTACACAGTGAATAGATTAACAATAATTATCGATACTACTTCAAATCTACGGGATACAGGTGCTTATTTACCTTGTTGGTGACAATTGGTGGCACAGAGAAGACAGTAAGAAGGAATGGAGACACTGAACTTCAATTTTAACTAAAATGATCACTTTCTGACTTTTTAAGGAGTAGAGAGATGGCGATAAGTTAGTACTTGAACGTTCTTACTGGGAATGAAGTACTCAGCTTAGGTCGTTTCCTTCCTCTGGTAGCCCTGCAAAGGGGAGAAGCGGGGTAGGGTTGATTCTTTGTGTGGTTGACCGCCAAAGGTCGTTTTTGAAGGTTTATCAGGTCGGTTCGTACTCAAGGTCGGATTTGGGTTCCAGTTGAACCTGACCGAGGGAAGGTAGGGACACGCCCAATAATACAACTGGAGGAGGACTAGCCTAGCTCGCAGCTTTAGGTATTTATGAGTGGTTTCCTAGCTTCCTCTTTTCCGAGTCTCAACTCGAGTGAGGAGAAAATTCGGAAAATTGAGAGAAGCGACCTCGTCTGGAAGATGGTTTTTCCAGGAAACTCCTCGACTGAAAACAGCCAAAAGGAGGTATCTCGTAGGAAGTTAGTCCCTAGCGAAAGGAGGAGTAACTCACTCTACTATAGGTTAGGGAGAACTTCGTCCTATCCCAATAATTCACTCTGGAGGTCCTCGAGGGTCGTCTCACTGGTGATGGCAGGCAGGAGTGCCCAGCTCCTTTGGCAGCTCATCGACAACCTACCACGGGCAGAGAGGGTCCTCACAGGGGATCTGGGCCAATGGATGCCGTCTCGACACTGGAGGTGGTGTGTTTCTCGACGACGGTACTGAGTGCTTCCTAGGAAGGCTCTGGTAGCGCCGGAGATCGGAGCTCACGCACCAGCGGGTTGAGGGTACTCGAGGGTATCCTCGCTCGACGCTGGGGGCGGAGGGTGTGCCGCAGAGAGACAGGAGGCCTCACTGTCTCACGACTGGGGCTGAAGCCGTTGCTCCTCGAGGAGGAGCCGGATGAAACGTTCCTGAAAAAGGAAGAGGTTAGGTGTCCTCAGGGAACGAGAGGAGGCCCTTCGGCGGCTCACTGTCGTTGTCCTGGAGGCGGTGCTTTGCTTCAGCAGTAGAAGCCGGTAGAGGTTATTTCCTAAATAGGAAATAAGTTAGAAACCCGCAGTGGGACAGGAGGGCTGAGCCGCTCGACTGTAGCCAGTCTGGGGGTGGAGCCGTTGTCTCGAGGAGACCGGAAGGTACCGTCGTCTCAAGAGACTTGAGGAGTTCTACTTACTAGGAGGTATTAGCCCTTAAGAAGGGGAGAATGTATTATAATTCTTCGTCTGTCGCGCATCCCTTATGTAGTCAGATTGGGCACGAAATCCTAGTCCCGCCTCCAATCGTGATCGTGATTGGTGGAAATTGACATCATTCGGTGATGCAAGTAAACGTCATGGCGAGGGAGGCTCTCCTGGTGGCTGAAACAGTCTAAACTCCCCCTTTTCTTAACGACTCCTAGCGGCTTATCTCTAAATGAAAATATCTCTACTCGCAGCGCTCATTGCGCCTTACCCTTGAACTACTCCATCTCTCTAAAACTCTCCTGGTCCCCAATTATCAATAATAAAGAAAAAGGCCCCTAATGCCTTATATTGGCTGTCACGTCACAAAATCAATTTTTACCTATTTTAGAGCAATTTATGTAAGTACGAACAATTTGATATTTGGTGGGTCACTGTAATAGGAAATTGTGCGCTGATTCCGGATGTAAACAAGTAGAGGAAGCCAAACCCGGACTCCTATCTCTTGAGCGGATCCCTTTCATAACTAGGCCTTAATGCTTAAAAAAAACTTGGCTGTGTATGAGAGGGGCTCATAAGAAGGGAGCCCAGTCTGTCGCAATATCTTTGATTGTGGGTGGTAATAGAACGTTTTCATGGATCGAAAAGGACATTTTGAGTTAGTTATTGCTGCCCAAGAATGAAATAACGGACCGCTTAGTGCGTCATTCCTCTATCAACTTGGAAAGCAGTCGCGAAACACAACTAAAAACTAAAAACGAGGGTTCTAAGCAGCAGTATTTCTATTGCAATATTCATGTACGTATATTGGCCACGAAAAAGGATGTAGAGAAGACGTGTGTAAAATTATTGTACATTTATATATATGGTGGTCCACTACATAGGAATCACTCGAATTTTTCCCAAACTGAAACGAATTTCAAAAATCGAAACAATAAATGTCTATCGGCTTTTTATGAGGATTCAAAAATTCTCACAATCCTCTAATTCTCTCAAGTTCCTTGTTTCAAAAGGAATGAGAACGCCCATTTTGGTGTATTATTTTCAATAGGTAATGAAATCAAGCACGACAGTTTTTATTCCACATTCGGAATCCAAGTGAAATAATTACCCGTTTATCAAATTTTGTAGTGTGCGAATTCGCTCGTGTAGTGCACAAAACGCAAAAAGCCGATTTTTTTTTCCGAATGTCGACATTGTTATCTGTAGAAACGATCGAGAACGAATTAGTGCATCTTTTTTCAGATGTAAGGGGAGAGTTTGAGAGTTGGCAAGTACCTACGTTAAATGTGATGTTAACCTAACATCACAGGCGCAAAGCTAGAACCTTGCAGCACCCCAAAGGCTCATCGTTCTCTCACACCCAAGCTGTTAGATTTCTTCAGAACCCCGTATCTCCTATCACCTTCCACCTCCGCGATAATGATCCCCCCGGACTCACACCTTCTACAGCTTGTTGTGTTTTTGAGCTTTTTCACACCCGCCTTATCATCAAGTAAACCGCTCGGTATTCTCCTAGTTGTACCCTCCGACGATTTTTATCCTCACAAGAACATCCCGTTCTTTCACCTACCTGCTCTTCATTTTTCTTTTTACCCCCACCCCTCGCTCTATACCCCTATCCCACTCCTCTTCATCCTTTCATACCAAACGACTCTGGTCGTTTATTGCCGTCTACTTCATCTTTAGATACGGTCCCACCTTCTTCTTCTTCTTTACCGTTCTCAAGTTCTTTTACGTCTCTCCCTCTTCGTAATCCAACGGAGTTCCTTGGAGCGAAAAACCTTTTCAATGTTGGGTTTAAATTCGGGTTTCCCCTATTTTTCGACCTTGAGTTCCTTTGTTTATTTAATAACATCACAGTGAAGGAACGGAAGGGCTCTGGAGTCGTCAACTTGAAAAAGTGCGGAGGCGAAATTTCAAAGGCACGAAAAGAAGGAAAATTTATTGCTACCCTTCAACATTTCGCCTGGGGGCACAGCAAGTATTTATTTTCATAGAAAGTAAACCAACATCCGCTTTTGTAAGTATAAACGGTGAACTTCTGCAAAAGGAACCGTGTCATCTGTCATCTATGTTAGCTGCAGTTCTATGCTAAGGAACTAAACCAATGTAGGTACTGGAATAGGAATGGCTGCAAATAACTTTCTGTAAACATCAGAATATATTGAATATTTTTCTCTTCTCCTATGAAATCGTGACAGTAGCGATGCCAAGTGGGACGAATAACCAATATAGAGAGGAAGAATAATATCATAGGTTCATCCTCCTTCATGTAGGATATCAACGCTGATCACGAATATAATATCATTATATTGAGGATTCCTGAACAGATCTTAATTAGCAAAAATCTTGGTTGTCAAAAAACCGGCTGGTTGCACGTTAAAAAACACCTGGAACCACTCAATTATTTCCGAAAGAAAGAATTATCATAGGTGGGTGATGGGGATAGGATTAGTTAGTTAATTTAACCATAGTGCAGCCACATGGATTCACGTGTTGGGTATCGTTGATCATTTATTTTGGATTGCCGTTCGGTTCCGAGACAATTTTCCATCTAACGGGACGTCCCCTGAAATGCATGCATTACTGAAAAACTAGGTATATGTTTATGCAGAATTTCCATCTCCTTAAAAACGGGGAATCATACAACGGTTTATAATTTTTCCATAAAGATCAGCCATCCGAATAGATCCTTGGTATTTGTAT
>JAEMON010000003.1:16010941-16022523 GCA_030264115.1 Lygus lineolaris | reverse complement strand
GATTTCTTCAGAAGATGCGAAAGTTTTACAATGTCGAAAACCTCTCAAATCGGTTTATCTCACCGCCACAAACACGGATAGGCCTCGCTCCAGGGCACTAATGGGCTCAGGGGCTGATATAAATCACTCGAACGAAGGGGTCCCAAGGGATCTTACGGAATGCAAATGACATAACCGGAGGTTACGGAGAACGCCTAACCGGAGGTTAGAGACTGCCTAACCGGAGGTTAGAGACTGCCTAACCGGAGGTGTAGGATTCGAGCGGTGTCGGTTCGGAACGCCGAGTCCTACCCTTGTTATTAACGAACAATTAGGCATTGAGCCGCCTCTCTCCCCAACAACCTCACTATTCCCGGCTCGTCACATTTTCGGTATCTCCCATCGTGCATTGTTCACGGTTTACCATAGAGTCGTATCAATACAGTACCTACCTATTCGATGTATCGTAATTCAAAGGTTAGTCCCGAGGTAAGCAGAAACTATTCGGTGTATCACGGCCCTCCCTAAATTCTTCTCTCCTACGTAAGTAGTGTGCGTTACATAGCTGACCTTTAGGAAATTCGCCAAATGTTATTTCTCACTACCGAAGGGAGTAAAAATAAGTATTAGCCGGGAGAGTGAGAGTTCTATCGACCGAGAAGTTTGAAAAAAATCAGTAACACTTTCATTTGAGAGGATCAAAATTAGTCTTAAAAACTGGAGTTGATGTAACCATCAGTCACTCTACAATATCTGCCAAGTGGATGGGCAGTAATCTGCCTCGCATACCGTATATATGGTCGTCAACATAATGATGAATGGGCGTCCTTTTTTCGTTAAAATAGTAGGTCTAACGGAGAGTTTTCCAAAAAGGCGCACTAGTAATTTATCAAGATGGGAATGAACGGAAGAGAGCGAAAAAGGGAAGAGAAAAGGCGTGCGACGTCATCTGGTATGTATTGCCTTCTCGCTCCCTCATATGACGTCATTCATTTTTCCATTCGCTTATTCCAGCAAACTACTCGAATTTCGGGCCTGAAAATTGGGATGAGTACAAGGGTTTCAGAGTGCGCTGAATCCAATTCTGAGATCGAAAATAGCAAATTCCGACATGTCCATTCCTAATTAAATGGACGTTGAATAATACAGAGAATTTTTTCCCCATTACGTTGATGTTTAAAATCGTGTTTTTGTGTCAAGTAATTCGATCGCGATGGAATTTATAAGATGTACCGACTAAAGCTAACCCGCACAACCCCATGCATTTTCATGGATATCGGACGAATTGTTTAGGATTTTACACAAAATTAGGAAGAGTAGAGACATAAACAGACATACCGACCGCCAGGCACATAGACAGACCAATTATTTTCAGGATGCTATAAAACGCGAAATGCTAGTAAAATTTTCAATTTTGCAGCACACCAATCGTTTTGAGTTTCTGCAATAACATAAGGCGTCCCTATAACACTTTGGTGGTGAAGGGGGTAAATTCTCTAGATTGAATCTTCTATTCAACATGGAAACAGCAGAGGCAAACTAGAGCATTCATGCCTCAAGTAGGTTGGGAATTTTTTCCTCTGACAGTCACACAAAGAATAAAATGAACAAGAAGAAAGGACTGGTACCAATTGTAAAACTGGCTAAGTTTGATGCAAGAACTAGCTGAGTAGTTATTCAGCTTGTTTTTGCAGCGCTTTCAGGCGCTTACGGGTGACGCGGCTTGACGACAATCAGTACTCCAATTCCACCAAAAAACCATCCCACGCCGTTTTAATCATTAAAAGGAACCATAGAGGCGTGATCGATTACAACTCAAACTTACATCGAAGAGGGTGGACTCTCTTATAGAATCACCGGCGTCGTATTTAACCGCCCTTTGGTTTAACAAGCGGGACTCCTTCAGAAGAGGCTCCCGCAATAAAGTGGCCACTTCTGGACCGTTTTCTTCCACTCGGTCGTCCTCCGACAATTGCCGATATCGATCGGGCTAGTCCCCCTCCTCCCTCTTGGAGGACCATTGTTGGTTTTATTCTTTCATCCTGATTTCTATTGCCCCCCCCCCCCCCTTCTTTCCCTTCCTTTTTTAACCCCCACTCGCCACACCCTCGTTCTTTCTCTTATCACAACAGCCCTCTCTCACCCCCTCCTCCGTCCTAATTTGAGTCTATTTTTCCCCCTTCGGCGATGGGATACGAAGGGCTGCCCATTGTGTTTGCGTTGGTGTTTTTAGCGATAGGCGATGGTGCGGGACAGAACAATGGGTGACCGACGCTGCATGGCTAATGGCGGAAGTAACATTATATTGGCAGCTGCGTACATCAATCCTACTGAATTTTTCCTCTGACTTATTCCCTTCTTGAACCTTGCACATTGGGCCCTTACATTCCTTCCAATTTCGGTGAAATTTCCAGAGATTGTACGGAGCAGCCTTTAGACAGTCTCCTAATAATTGCATGGCAATCGGACTACTAGTAGCGTGAGCGCATGCACAAACGTGAATTTCTTGAAACCCCGATATCCTAGTTCCTAATGGATCGTTTCGCTCAAATTCGGAGGGTAGTTGGGGGGTGACTCAAGACATATGCATTCCATCAAGGTTGGATCAGTGATAGCTACTGCGCAAGCTCAAACTTTAAATTGGTTGTCATAGGGATAACTCCGGAACTAGTCTACCAATTTCGCTGAAAAATGTTTGCTAACTGATACTATACGTCCATTTTACAAAAATGAGGAAGCTATAGGTACTCCTCACCCAATTCGGCAGACGTGTGGCCAACGTGGCAGGCCCTCGGTGATCCCCATTCAACTCGAAGGGAAGCAGCCAGGAGCGAAATATTCAGAACAAATCAAATAACAATCGTCCCCCCTCCGAGGACAGCTGATGTCGTCCGCGATCATAACACAATACACATAGGTATATAACATTTGCCGCAGTACTTCCGTATGACTTGAAGAGTTTCGAGAGACATCAATCACACTGCGCTGGAGAGGCAATCGACTGCCAGAATGTGGCAGAGGTTACTGATCCATGAGTGTGAGAACGCCTTTATCGCACGAATCTTGATTGTTGGGGCTGAGGATGCGAGTCGCCGTGTTTTCTCAGGACCTCAAGAAACGTGATTTGAAGTAATTCCTACGTTGGTCGTAAGAAGGCAGAGAGAAAAGTTAATATAGATCTGTTAGATGTGCAATACGGTATATTAGATGTACCTACCACCAATTAAAGTTCTACAACAGTAGGGTTTAGGTGCTAGTTTAGTTGTTTACCATAGTACAGGATGTTTTAATTGTTTCGAGAATTATAATCGCTGAATTGGGAAGTGAATGAACCTCGAATACTATGCAGTATGCATTTCATTAATTTTGGTAAACGGAATGACGGACAGATTTTTCAAAATTCGATTTTCGGATAATCATTATCTTTGGAATTCATAAATAAAACATTAAATTTCAAGAGGCCTTAAAACTTTTTTTTTCAACCTTAATTCCAAAGGTTCGTTCTTTGAAATCAAACAATATGATTTGATTTTGATTCCTCAGGGGATGAAGATCGAACAGACTCTCAATCCTGCGCAATTACGTAGTGCGACCAGCATTTCGAAGATAGGAATACAGATAATCAAACCTTCATTCGAAGGGTTTCTTGACACGTGAATTATACGGACACGAAACTGAACTGAATGACGAAACTGAGGATCGACGTATAACTAGTAAATACACGGTCGTACCTCCTAATGAGGAGTTTAGAGGAGATGTGGAATCAGGTAAATGATCTAAATGGCAAATGGAAAGACTGAGCTATTTCACCCAATCAATCATCGGGGGATCATTTAGATCGGATGATAAGAAGGTTCGAGGACCTCAGGTTTGGTTGCTTCATGAATATTCAGCAGTGACGACCTGGAGATCTATGTAAGGCGATAACAGACCCCCCCCCAACCTAGTACCCAAGTATAATAGGCCTACCGTCCCAGTAACAAAATCGTAGATGGCGCATTGTAAGTAAATAGGGTAAGGAAATGATGAGCAAAATTATTGTACAGTCTATTTCGATAGTCACCCTATTCAGGGTAAGTACCCGATGTTGTACACCTGAAATTGATTGATGCATGGCAATTTTTGTCACTTTCACATAGTCATTACGTATCTGGCAAACGTCAGGGTATGTTAAACGTCAGATCCACTGTTGGTTTGTTCATTATATTGTTTCAATTTACGTAGGTACCCAAATCTAAATTTACTTTGATATATCCAAGGGGGTAAAATACATACAATTATTGATGTGTACCCTACATACTATTATGCTGTTTAGTTTAGGTGGGGGTTTGATTCTTCGCAACAACAATTTCGACATTCAGGGTAAGAGAAAAATACAGTGTTGTGATTACACTATCGATTCTACTGAACGGAATCGCAGGAGAATTATAGAATTTTGATTTTGAGGGTGAATAGAAAGAAGCCGGCATCATTGAAAAAACGTTCTCTATTTCCACGCAAATAATGAGTTACGAAGACGACGTCGTTAATATATTAAAACGAGAATTAAATAAACAAATTACAATGAAATTAATTTACAGAGTTCAATCGTTTTCGACGGTTAGGCCACCATAATAGAAAAGTCCCATTCATGCAGCAAGAGTTGATTCAAAGAATGCAGTTACGTTTTTGAGGCCCAAATCACGATGGATGTAAAATTCTCAACATGGTACCTTCCTGGGTACTATTTCCGATGATTTCTACGTACAACCAATCGTTGCTAGGGAAAAATAACTTCCTCATTTCCAAACCCATCAATTCGTTCACCAATCGTTGGAAAGCTCTGAATTTGTTACACTACTTCTCATGCTACCCATTTCCCCTTTCTTTGAAATCCTTCTGAGAAGTACTGGTACGTAAATATAAAAAGAGTAGTAAAGTTGGTTGGAGTTTTCAGTTTGGCAATATGATGGCTTGCCAATATTATGAAGCACGCTACGCACATAAATACTGGGAGAATGACTTAGTCATAACTTATGATCAACTTACGATTCTTGCTGAAGCAGTTGCTTATGACTCATAAGCAAATGCTTCCGCGAGAATCGGTAAAGAGCTCAGAACTGGGGAAGAAGCCCCCCCCCACGCCGAATATTATCATGCTATCTAGTTCAGCGTAGGGGTATGATTTCTCGCCTATTTTGACATCTAAGCTAAAAGATGAATACATGATTGTGATTAGCTTACCTATTCTACTACCTACGAAAAATATTCCCTTAATTTGTAATGATAGAAAAACATATTGTAAGCGTGTGATTTAGTGGTATTTGTTCGGGAGGATACTGGTAGGTAATTTATGAATTATTTTGGTGTGTACCTACAATTGTAAACCTACTGAACCGTTGCGCAATAGGGGCTGCCGTAAGGTAGGACAAAGTACAATGAGATGCAATTCATTTGAATGGATTTATTTGTTCATTTTTAATTTGTCGTCACGCTGATGAGGAGAGAGAGTTACTCGCTTCTGACACTCGACCCAACAGCGACAAAAAAATATCAAAAAGCTACAACTCGATACGGGCGCCTTAACGAGGGAGCCCCGCATAGCTTGATGCCTGTGACGACCTACAGCCAAGCCTGGCAAATTTTGTGTTCGGGAGACTGGGAATTGTCAACACCACTGGAATCAGTCAGAAAAATTACAAGAACGGGAATTGGGTATAATAAAAAAATCGCTGAAAATAGGGAAATTTTTCCCTCCACTCCGGTTATTTCAGGTACCAATTTACCTAGATTCGGAATTTTTTCTACTGCCGTTCAAACATCATTATTCGCGCACTTTGTAGGTAGGTCAACGTATGATCGTAGACTGCTTTTACCTTCCTTTCCTTTTTATTCTGTTTTTATGCATTAATCATACGTCGCTACGCGTTCGTATAGGGAAACACGGAGACGTAATGGCCTCTCCTAACGCACGCGGGTAACAGTAAACATTTATAACCTCCCCAACTCCTCTCCGGAACAATTTTATTTCCTTTCGGTTGTCAACTTGATTTATTCGGCTCCTGGCAGAAGTAAGGGGGATTGCAGAATTGTTTCGTGAGCCGAGTGCTGAGCCGTACGAGCTTTCTTTGATTCGTTTGAGAGTAAAAACCATAACCAAGTGCCTCGTACACCATTTTGTTCGATTTTCAAGTTATGATTCATGTATCCTGTTAGCTACAATACTAGCCCCAGTACCAGCCTACACCACTGGAATGAAGTCCAACTCATCACGAATTTGAAGCTTAGCTTTGATTATAAGTGTTTGACGAGCAGAAACGGGATCAAAAATGGTAAATTTACATCCTCCTTCGCATAGCTTTCGGCTGAGTGGATTGCCTTCCCAAGAGCTTGCACAGCAAAACAACAGTGAATCCCCACCCTTAGGAACTGAGCTAAGAAAAACACTCAAGTAGGGTTGAAAAATTATCTCACACACTACAAGTGCCATGAACGATGAAAACAGCTGTGATACCTTGATTACGAGTGTTTGTATATTATTACGACTTATTATACTTATATAGGCTTTTTCGGCGGCGATAACAATAAGGAAAATGAATGGTTATCGTCAAAAATTCACATTTAATTATCATCAATTTTTTTAATTTTTTTCTTCAAGATAATGGCTTAAAAGAAACCATATTGAAGTCGTAGGGCAAAAATAGTGTATTTATATTAAAATAGTATTTATGTGAATTTTTAAAAATTCATTGAAATTTTCATTATTGTCCTACGGCGGGAAAGTGACGTTGAAAAGGGTGTCGCCGCCTGTCACTGGCCAAACCCCGTCCAAAACGAAAAACGACAACTCCCCAAAAACAACATTGTTTGAGCTCCTGATTAGTGAGAATCAAATTAACTTAATTAAATAATTAATTGAATCAATTAATTATCAATAATCAATTATTTGAATTAATTCTTTTTTCACTGCTCTTGATGCAATCTCAGCACATTCTTTCTCGGTTGTTCTTTTAGTGTGACGTATAAAAGTGTTTCTAAAAGGCCCTCGGAATGCTGCCTGTTATTCAAACAGCTGAGATTTTATTCCAATTTTTTCTCGACAACAAAACGATAAACTATTTTTTTCTTTGTATTAACAGTGTTATTTTATTCCAACTAACAATACACAAGCAGAAATTTGATTTTCTCAAACACGATAATTCCCCTTTTGCTAATTGGTATCCAGCATAAAACTCGCTCAGGAATATGAATATGTACATATAAATAATATACCTATTCCATAATTTATAAATCCATTGAATTATCCATGAAACATGGCGGGCAGTAAGGAGGAAAACGTTTTTGACTAATTTATTAAGAGAACCAGCTTCAAAAATATATATATTTGAAAAACTGCAAATCCACTTTTCTCAAAACGTACTTACAGCCTTAATTTTCAAACAATGTAGCCCCAAGAAGATGACTGGCCTTCAAATTCTTTCATTCGCTTATTAGGTAACTGTTGAGCGTCGTGTACTAAAATTGGTTTCGCAGACCGTATTGACGTGCAACTTTTATTGTCAGACTTGATCTGAACAGTGAAATATATCATGTATCAAATATACCTCGGCTTCGTTCAGTATTGGCTCACAACCATCTTCGTTCGATACTCGTTCCCGATGTCCCGAGAGGTCAAATGAGATAAGATTGTCATCCATCACAATGATTGACGTGCTATTAGTGTCCGACAGTTAATGGTCGCTGAAAACGTTTATTCATGCAAACATATAATCAAAATTCATTTCTGTGAGGAAACTGATGGGTTTCAAGTCATCTTATGAAACTCATACATATTTATACATATAGGTATTCTTAATATTTGAATACTACACTTCACCGCAGGAAGATATCATTGTCAAGAAACGAAGACGATGGCATACGGATAATTCATCAACGAGAAAACAGTAGCGTGATGTTTGTGTTTAAAAACAATGGAGGACACGTAGGCACTAACTAAAAGGGAGGACGAAAAAAAGGAGAAAAAAATGATTGAATTACATGATGTGCAGGTAGCTACCAAAGTACATCATTAAAGTAGGTAATAATGTAGCAAAATTCAAACAACTTACAGATTGTCTCAAATCCCATGTTCTGTTGGTCCTTATCCTGGAAAATGAGAAGAAAACAATACATTGTAGATCCCTATATATTAAATTGGTATTATTATGTGGTAGGTACATTACAATACAGCTACCTATAGTAACGAATGCCGTTTTTCACAGGCACTAAAAGTATGAAAATATAAAAGCAATGTATTGTGTGAGAAGAAAACTGTATCTATAGCAATGATTTTAAATCTAATATTGGGTAGGTATTCATCAAAAAATGTTACTTCATGTGATATCTGTACATTCCTCAACTAACTATGTACAGTCATTTTGCGATGGGCATTCTCAATTACCCACAATGTTTAAAAATATTGGCGAACCCCACGCAGGAGTTCAAATTTTAGGATACTTTCTCGATAATTTATTCTCAAGTAACCGAGCTGCAGAAACATGTCCACTGTATCATGGAGATGTGGATTTAGATTATAGTCAGTAACACGATCTTCAAACTCGTACTAATTTAATGCTGAATAGTAGGATAGTCAATTTATTGTTGTAGATAAATTCCATTATTCGAGTAGTTGAACCAAGTGTCCAAACGTTTTACGGTCAAACTTCAAGAATAGTCTTGAACTAATTTGTAACAAAAGGTTCCTCCAGGAAATTTGTCGGAAACCATCTATAGCATTTTGGAACAAACGTTCTTATCTACCTGAACAAATCAATGGTATGCATATATAAATATATTATTACTACCCTTGGGAAGTTCGTGAAATTTCCAAAAATATAGGACCCACCCAATTTCGAAAACCCACAAATTGAAAGGCGTTTTCATGACCAAAGTTGATGTTATTTAATTTCAAAAAAATTTCAAATTGTTCGAGAAACTTCATTGGTATTACTCATTTTTTAAATCGATATCTTCATTTTGTGCAACCGTTCTTCTTGTCGGAAAAATATCGTGGTACATTTCATCAGTTCTCCTACTATAGGTATGCTATTATAATCTCGCCTTTCTGATTGGAGGTGAACATTACTTTTAGAGGCCTAACAACGTGGGTTTTTCAAGGGAATCAAGTGCATTAGCGATTAAAACGACTTATTATGTAGGTACCTCATTTTTATGAATCGAATGGTGATTTCAACTGATGAAAAAGTGATTGTTTGAGTTACCAGCACCTTAGATTGAGACCATCATTATGCAAAACAAATGGGCCGGAGGAATGAGGTATGGGCAATATTCCAGGACAAGAACGACCCGAAAATGATTGGTACGGTAAAAGTGAGTGGCGCTTCATATTATTAGACATGATCACAATGACCGAGGCGAGTATGAGTAGAGGGTTGGAAATTGCAACAGCATAGCCCATGAACCTTGGGAGATGTTAAGGCACGGAACAAACCAAGTGGGACACGTAGGAGATAAATCTCCATCCCCAGCTGTGTTTCTTCTCTTGGGAAACCCTCGAGAAGCACTGGAGAAAGAAATATCTTCTGCCTCGAACCGTTGAACAAAGTCATTACAGCCAATAACGGTTAACGTCTGGAAAAACTCAATTTTTTGAAGTGTAAGTCGGAACGAAGGAGGTGCAACGGGCTCACTACATCTCTTTTATGGTCGAAGGAGCCCCGGGGTCGGAGTAAATATCTTATAAGGGGTGAAATAGTTGTCCGGACCGGAGGAAGACTTCGAGAAGAATCGATATTGATTCACACGAGAGATCGAGGAAAGGAGTAAAAAGCGGAAAAAATAAGCTTCGGCAGGAGGCAGGAAAAAAGGAAGAGACGACAGGAAAAAAAGTGGAAAAGAAGAAGAGCGGAGGGGAGAGCGGCGCCCGTGTGGAGACTTATTGTTGGGGTGAAGGGGGACAAAGGAAGACTCGATGGAGGAAGGAAAGGCGAATGAAGAACAGCCGCCGCTAGGGGTGGTCAGCTGGACTGGGGGCGGTGGACGTGACAATGTTCTCTATAAGATGAAGATGTGTGCCTCAAGGTTTCCTCACTTGTGCGAAATTATTCGTCTGAGTGAGAGAACGAGGTCCCACCTGGTAACAAACATGAAAAGTTTTTCAGCTATCAGTACGTAAATCATTAGAGCTCTATATGTATAATATACATACAAATATATACAGAGTTAACCTCTCCAGACATACACGGTTTCCCAAGTATATAATCGATTTACAGTAAGTAAAAGTATACATATTAAATTGATACTCAAGGAAGTTTGGTTTTGGATTCGGTGGAAATCAATGATCTTGTCGAGCACAGGTTCAGTTTTAGCACAACTATCGGGTTTTTATGCTGCTAGTATTCGGAGGGGTGACTGTACGTTTTTGGGTTTTTGTGCAAATCAAATAAATAATTTGCACTTCGAATAAGCGCTCGAGAGCCTATGATGAAATGATAGAACCGCTCGTACTGGCGAAGGTAGTAGAGTCGTTGGGGGTTTCACAGTCGAGTGGGAATCGGCGGCGCTTCAAAACTATCGGCGCCGGTGTAGGAGTAGTTGGTATGGACACAAAGCTTTTGGAAGTTCAATCATCCATGAAGTAGTGAACCCGATTGTGACTCTCTCGCAGGTACTATTCATTATGGGGAGTCGAACGCGACTAACATATACATGAAGGCGAGAATGTGTGTGTATATCTACCTTAGGAAGGCATTATAGTCATAACATCAAGAGCTCACCAGGGGGACGAGCGAACGGACCAGATTCAATCCAGCATTGTCGAGTAATAATATAAATACGTGGTAGGTCCAAAGCGCACTAAAAGTTCATTAAATGGATGTACATTAAGTGCATTCAAATATTGACTGTTGAAATTAGGATATCAGGCGTGAATAGTAATCATAGTAATAGCTGCTGTTATGATCTTATTACATCGAGACAGGTTACCATATAATATGGACACGTGTCCAATCAGCTTAGCGAGACTGCAATTTTAGAAGATTTCCGAATTTCAGACGAGGTGAGGGGGTGGCTGAAATATGAAATCATTAATTTGAATCATCAATGCCGAATAACGTCCCTGGCTGGAGACTTACTTAACCCAGAAATATTTGAATTGAAAACTAGACAAATGAAGGTAGATACGTGATCATAATGAATTAGTGGTCCCAAGTAGGTAATCAAAATTTCTTAATCCAATCATCCTCTGGAACAATATTTTATTTAGGCCAGTTGTGAGAGGGTCAGAAAGGGTGGTGCCCTCGATTAAATGCCGATTTAATGAAACTTGGGGTGGTTGTTCGGTATGGCTAGTAGTGCTCCACCCAATTTATCCAACAAAAAGTCCTTGTGGAAACTTGGAGAGGGGGCCGAAAAACCGCGATTTTTTGGCATTTTTTTCGTATTATCACTCTTTTCCCTTGCGTCTTACGACTCAAATTACTCCATTCACTTTTGTAGAGCGTTAAATTTCCTACAATTTTCCCTATTCATACTTATTTCCTGACTCCATACTCACCGAGATTCGTAGCTTGAATAAAGAGAAAAATTGCCCAAATTAGCAAAATATCACAAAAAAGGTGGTTTTT